>NQII01006309.1:0-127341 GCA_002778355.1 Clitarchus hookeri
CACATTTCGTAGGCCAACATAATTGACCTTAGCACACACAACTTGCAAACACAATGGTTAATACTACATATATTTCAACATACCTTAGAACTGTGGATCTGGAGCGTTTCAAAATTTCTGCCGCTCTTTCCGCGACGTTGCAGGGTTTCATTTCCCCTCGCCTAATTTGGGAATACAATGATTCGGTGAGGTTAATTATGTCCTGTTCGCGTTGGTGAGTGGTAACTTCTCTTTTCTTCACCTTGCTAGAACTCATGACTGCACACAAAAGCTACCGCAACATATAACGTAAAATACAATAAATAAAATTTTAAGCAAACCTGAAATAAATTTAAAAAATATTAAACACGTGAGAACGCACTACGAGTAATCTCTTATACAGGTATCAGAAACGAAAGTAATCGGCACAACGAGAAATAATAAAGAACGGATATTAGTTAAAAAAAAAACCAATAAATGAATTATTAGAGGTTAACCAAGATAATTGCACAAATCCTCTGGCACGTGTGTCGACCACATCTCGCCAACACACGGAACGAAGGTTTGTAAACAAATGGCCGCTCTACTTTCACCTTGAGCGGGATCATGAGACTACGCAAGACACGTTGAAATCTAAATACGTTAGCATCACTTCATTAATAATTGGCATAATAAGACACAAGTCTTTTCAAAGCCCATTTGTAAGCGATAAATTAACAATTACGTTAAAACTTTGGAATTATTTCCTCTCTTTGTGCTGGCAACCTAACGGCATAACTGTATCCGCGCTCGCCGCTGTTTGTAATGTTATATGCATGTAGCTAACAGCTAGGGTGTATTTTCAAAGGTTGATTTTCAAAAGTTTCTTCCAGTCGTGAACCGACTGTAGGCGTGTGTATATTTATGTGTGTGTGTGTCTGTAGGTGTAGTCCCTTAAAAATTTTTTTATCCCTTTAACACAATTTTACTAAACTCAGCATATATATAGTACTTAGAAATAACATTCGACCTTTATAGTTTTCGACTACACCGGTGGTTATTTTCAAGATGGCGACAATTTAAATGTTTAGGATCTTGTGTCATGTTTTCGGAACTATGTAACCTAAAAAAAAAAAAAGTTGTATTTTAATAGTAGATCATATAATAATTGAATTTAGAGATGAATATCGTTGTTGGTAAACTATTTTAGATGATAAAACCACATTGAAAAATAAAACTTTTACCAAATATCTTGAAAAATATTCAACTGATTCTTGCCAAATTAGGCACTTAAGTATAATTATTGTAGGCCATGTAACATATTTGAGATAAAATGGCGGCCATATAATTTAGTTGTTTATTTATTATATCTACCATACCGTTCGGCCAATTTTGACCAAAAAATGTTAACTGAGAGTATCTATTACAAACAACGCACAACCACCATTTTGTAAGTCAGCACCATACGAAGAAATNAAAAATGTTAACTGAGAGTATCTATTACAAACAACGCACAACCACCATTTTGTAAGTCAGCACCATACGAAGAAATAAAGTTTTTAAGTCATATCTCGGGAAACATTTAACCGATTTCTACAAAATGTTGCAGACAGGTAGTTGGCATAATAAGCTGATATATGTTATGTGGGTAAGGCACTTAATTTCAAAATCGCGCTAATATAAACGTTTTAGCTCAGTATGCTATATCTACAAAACTATGTAATCAATTTACACTTAACTTTGTATACTGAAAGTATCAATGCAAGCATCAAATAAACTATTACATAAGCTCTTTACTCCGCCATTTTGAAAATAGCGCTACATCCTAAAATTAAGTTTTATGTTCTATTTCGGGAAACAATTATACAATTCTAGCGGATGTATATTAATACGACAGAAGGGGCAGTCATATATATTTCAAAGTAACAACAATGTTAATATTATTGCTAAGTATGCTATATGTTCCAAGCAATTACAAGCACAGTTTATATGCTAGAATGTGCTTACACGTTTGCTTTTTGTCCGCAATTTATGAAGTTTTTTGCATGAAAAAATTGAGGTTTTGTGCCATATCCCGGAACCCAATCATCTGATCCCCAATACTTTTAGACGCGAGGAATGCTATGGTAGGCCATTTAAAATCACACTTCCTTTAGGTGGCGCAGGAATTTTTTTTATATTTGCTTTAGTATATATAATTTAGAATTTTATGTTTTATCTGTTAAAAAATTTAACAATATTCAAACGAAGTTTCTATGCCAACAGTGTACTTTGGAAGTATAATTATGCACGCAGATGCTCTATTTTACCAGCCCTTTTGTAAGATAATGCCAGATGAGAAAACTTAACCTCAATGCATTATTTCCGGAAATACTCAAATAATTTCAAACAAATTTCGCAAAGTTGCAAAACGCCACGTAAGCTTACCNAATGCATTATTTCCGGAAATACTCAAATAATTTCAAACAAATTTCGCAAAGTTGCAAAACGCCACGTAAGCTTACCCACTTAGGGTCAGACACTGATTTTAAAAATGGTGGCCATATAAATAATTTAGATAATTTTGTCATTTATATTAAATATTTGAACAAAACTGAATTAAACTATGTATTTTGACAGTACCTGTATATTAGAAGTATCATATACAGAACCTCTTTTTTTTTCTGCCAATTTTGTACGATAGCAACAAATAAGAAAATCAGGTTTTTATACCATATCTCGGGAAACAATCAACTGATTTCTACAAAATTCTTTACCTAAGTAGCACTAGGGTAGGTAATTTAAACGTGCACAACTTAAGTCATTCAGGCACTTATTTCAAAATGAAGGCTTCGTAAATTTTTATACCAAAACATTGGACTGATTTCGCAGAAAGTTTATAATCAAAACCCTACCTTCCTAATGTAGTTGGTTGCACGTTACATCATTGTATGAGGTTCTCTGAGTTCGAGTAGCGGCTATGGAGCGTATTTATATGAAATGGTAATACTATTATTGCATTTGTTTCTGGTTCCCCTAATGATATTGCTGTCAACGAAAGCGTCAAGGCCTACCTACCACCTAAGCTTTTAAGTATTTCGTTTAACATTAACTGCACTCGTGTACAGGAAATCATGATAATTATCTATATCAGTAACTTCTTATTGTGAGCTTCTTAATATATATATATATATATATATATATTTTTTTTTTCCGCGTATTTTTTGTTTGTTGTGGTTTTTGTCAAGTGGATATTTGCCGCACTCCTGAAATATTTAGTTTCTTTTTTTTTTGTCTTCTCTGGTTCCTTTGTTTTATTNTCAAGTGGATATTTGCCGCACTCCTGAAATATTTAGTTTCTTTTTTTTTTGTCTTCTCTGGTTCCTTTGTTTTATTTTTTTAACACGTTAGTTTCTTTTATATTTTTTATAATACTATGTGAAATCCGTTACATTGTATTATCTCTGAGGACTCATGTTGNACGTTAGTTTCTTTTATATTTTTTATAATACTATGTGAAATCCGTTACATTGTATTATCTCTGAGGACTCATGTTGTTTTTTTTTTACAGTGTTTTCGGTTTTGCATGTCATTATTTTCGCATAAGTAATGCATTTTTATGTTCGGTTATTTATTCCGCACGAATTTTGTTTGAAATTTTAAATCATTTTTGTACATATTGCATTTTTACTACTGCTTTTAATTTTCGTTGCATTTATCTCAATCGGCATTGTAAATACAGNACGTTAGTTTCTTTTATATTTTTTATAATACTATGTGAAATCCGTTACATTGTATTATCTCTGAGGACTCATGTTTTTTTTTTTTTACAGTGTTTTCGGTTTTGCATGTCATTATTTTCGCATAAGTAATGCATTTTTATGTTCGGTTATTTATTCCGCACGAATTTTGTGTGAAATTTTAAATAATTTTTGTACATATTGCATTTTTACTACTGCTTTTAATTTTCGTTGCATTTATCTCAATCGGCATTGTAAATACAGAAAGTCTGAGGCCTTTCTGAATCGAATTCTTTTACGTCGTTGGCATGGAATTTCGGAAGATTTTCACAGGCGCAGAGAAAGTGTGTCGTGTTTCAATTCACGTAAACTCAGCTAAAAAAGTATTTTCGTCGATGTTCCGTACCATCTACAGAATATTCGTGTCAACAAGGAAATCATTTTTCAAGTGGCATTAATCCTTAATTGAAATTAGATGTTTGCGTACGACCTTTGACATTTGCATAGTTTGTGGGGAGGTTGCAACCAAGTTCATTATTTTCAACAAAACGAACGAGTGGAGAGTTCAGCGATCTTTAAGACACTGTGTAGGATAATAAGAATACAAGTTCTTGCTCTTACAGCATATGCAGTCTGACGATAGAGATTTGCTGCTAAACTGTCAGGAAGATAGACTAAACCGACTCCAGCACGACAGTTCCTTGTTGGGCATTCTGCCTCCAGCGATGAGGATACGCTCCACGACTCGGATAAAGTTCATCGCAATAACTTGGGTTATTGCGATGAATCACGATATATTCCGAAATGTTTAGTTTTATGTAGCTAGACTTCAGACAATTCTGTCATTGTGTTCGTATTTCATGACATGATAAGCAGCTACATCACCCCCCCCCCNCCCCCCTCAGAACGACCAAAGTGAGACTCTCCAGTAATTAGGAACTCCATCCATCTTTGTGAGCGGCTTCAGAGATTTTTTGAATGAAACTTTCCCATAATGTATAGACCGAGGTTGCATATTATCTTGGCAGCAAAATTTCTTGAGAATACACTCATGGACTTCTGCACCTGACAATCTCTTTCTAATTTTGATACGACTTTCCTGTTTTAAAAGTTATAATTTTTAAACAATGATTTAAACATTTTAAATAAAATTTGAAATATTGAATTATTTTTCAAAACCAAGTATAATATTTAAATTAGGGTGAATAATAATATATTAATTTAAAGTTATAAAATTTATTATATTTGTACCATATTATAGTCTAAAAATAACAGTAAAATTAGAATAGCATCTTTCAAATAGAGCGCTACTTTGGGAATTCGATACTGAAAAGATATACTACCACTAAGGTTTAATAAAAAAGAATATCTTAAAAAAATTTCATTGGTAAATAAAAAAAAATTAATATCAATATATTTTAAGTTAGGCAATCTGATACCAGGAACGAAATTACAAAGACTCACGAATACATTATGTAGTAAACGTATAATATATATTTTTAAAAGTAAGAAAATTTTGTAGTTAAATATAGTTTTGTACAGCCAACCATTAGTCATTCACAAAAATTAAACTAATTCACTATTCAATTATTATAATAAATTTTTAGAGGAATACACTTTTTGTTTGTAGCGGAAACCTGAATTTCATTTGTTATTGGGCGTCACATTTTACTGTATAATGCTTACGCTTGTTCTCACTGTATTTACATTAAGACCATATGCAACTCGTCTAAGAAGTTGAATTATTGTGAAAGCTATGTCGATCTGTCAGAATCGATTAACCCTCTGTTGCGTCACAGCTACTGCACTTTTGATGAGATATTACGCTCAAGTATAATTCTCCTCTACATCACTATTCCACATTGTGATTGTACATATCACCTCATTGTTAATTTCAGTGGCTCCCAGGCTTTATTATATGGTGATTGTTACTCCAAGTGACCGGCTATAAACTCAAGAAAATTATATTGAAAATAATTACCACATAATCTTGGTTGGTTTGAAATAATCGTAAAATTTCACTACAATATTTATAAGCATGGAGAAAACCACGTCATTCAAATAATTTCTGGAGTAGTTTTAATTATTTAAACTCATACCGCAGGATCGCCAAAGCTAAGATGTGGCCACATCTAGCCTTAATAGCAAAATTCTCATTTTTTTTTTCTCTTCAGACATAGTTAACGCACATTAGAAAACTATTTTGTCATTTTGCGGAAAAATGATGGTAAAAATTCTCCAGAACTCTCCGTGAAATTACGGACAGCTTGATTTTTCAATAACTGACTTTCCGTAATATTGACAGAACTTGGTGCTACGTCAAGATGGTTGAATTAATAAGTCTTAAGTGGCGTGGATATTCTCACTGCACCAGAAACAATAATTTCCTGGCAAAAGTGGCAAAGACACCTCCGTGTTCGTTCCCAAAACCCGAAATAAAAGGAAATACGAAGATGTTCCCTTTTCTGTAATTACGGAATTTAGCTCTGTCATTACCTATGGCGTTTCCATATTTTAATGAAACGTTCCGTAGAAATTTTCATGAGTAAAAGAACATTAATAACACTGAGCTAATATGACGAATTTATGTAGTTAGCTCTAAAAGAGTATGCACTAATCTTATAAGACAAATTCCTTAGATTGAACACTTGGGAGAGGACAATACACTGAGGTGACAAAAGTCATGGGATAGCAATATGCAGATATACATATGGCAGTAGTATCGCGTACAAAATGTATAAATGGGCAGTGCATTGGTTGGGCTTTCATTTGTATTCAAGTGACTGATGTGAAAAGGTTTCTGGTGTCATTATGGCCACACGACGGGAATTAACAGACTTTGAAACCGGAATGGTAGTTGGAGGTCGACGCATGGGACATTCCATTTCGGAAATGGTTAGGGAATTCAACATTCCGAGATCCACAATGTCAAGAGTGTGCCGAGAATACCTAATTTTAGGCATAACTTCCCACCATGGACAACGCAGTGGCCGACCGCCTGCACTTAATGACCGAGACCAACGACGTGTGCGCAGAATGGTCAGTGTTAACAGACAAGCAACACTGCGTGAAATAACAGCAGGAATCAGTGTGGGACGTACGACGGACGTCCGTTAGGACAGTGCGGCGAAATGTGACTTTACTGGGCTATGCCAGCAGGAGACAGACTCGAGTGCCTTTACTAACAGCACGACATCGCCTGCAGTGCCTCTCCTGGGCTCGTGACCATATCGGTTGGACCCTAGACGACTGGAAAACCGTGGCTTGGTCAGATGACTCCCGATTTCAGTTGGTAAGAGCTGATGGTAGTGTTCGAGTGTGGCGCAGACCCCACGAATCCATGAACCAGAGTTGTCAACAAGGAACTGTGCAAGCTGGTGGTGGCTCCGTAATGGTGTGGGCTGTATTTACATGGAATGGACTGTGTCCTCTGGTCCATCTGAACCAATCATTGACTGGAAAGGGTTATGTTCAGCTACTTGGAGACCTTTGCAGCCATTCATGGACTTCATGTACCCAAACAACGTTGGACTTTTTATGGATGACAATGCGCCAAGTCACCGGGCCACAACTGTTCGCGATTGATTTGAAGAACATTCTGTACTATTCCAGCCAATTATTTGGCCACCAAGATCGCCCGACATGAATCTCATCGAACGTTTATGGGAAATCGTCGAGAGGTCAGTTCGTGCACAAACTCCTGCACCGGCAACACTTTCGCAATTATGGACGTCTATAGAGGCAGCATGGCTCAATATTTCTGCCGGGGACTTCCAACGACTTGTTGAGTCCATGCCACGTCGATTTGCTGCACTTCGCCGGGCAAAAGAAGGTCCGACACGATATTAGGAGGTATCCCATGACTTTTGTCGCCTCAGTGTATATTATGACAAATGTAATCAGGGAAAACGAACATCTGCATCGGTTTTTGAAATTTGTCATGGGAGGAAGTTTTGAGATGCCTTTTGGTCAAACGACTGCCCAGTTAAAACGCATTTGGACGAAAAGTATTTTCAAATAGCTTCTTAGAAGAGCAGACTAGACGTAAAGGAACCATTTGCTGTCGTACCCAGCCAGATGCTGATAGGGGAGGGCCAGAGGTGGGACTATACTGCTAGACGTTCACTGCTTCCGCAGAGCTGCACTCGTGAACATGACAGCCAGGGAATGTTAGTTAACACTGAGATCAGCTGGACTCAAACCGAGCACATCAGTGGTGAGAAGACAGCGGCCATCCACCGAGTGGTCCTTCACAGCGATGTTATTTTATTAGCATGTCTGAAATCTCTATGCGCTCAAGATATGCATCGTGAATACTTGTAGGTAAATGTTCCATATCATTCGGCCTGTTCCTAAAACTGTGGCTTGAGTCTTAAATCATATCCAGCCGCAAGTTTAATATTTTGTGAGTCAACATTTTGTCACAGCCAAATATATCAGTAAACGGTTTTAATGAGTCAATTTCTTAAATTTGTTAAATGCAAATTATTTTTTAATTAACTTAAACAATATTTCCTTTAATTTTTTTTTACATTTTTCCTTTAAACACAGCTTTATTTTATTTATAAGGAAGCACAGTTTAAATCTTAATAATCGAAATGTTTCCTTCTTTACCTCATTGAGTCGTAGCTACCATATTTGGGTAAAACGAAAATTAAGGAGCCGCTGCATATTTACTGGAAGAGTAGTCAAACTAGTATCCGATGCAGGATAAACACAATACGAGTCACGCAAGAAGTGGAGGGCATCAGTTGTATAGCAAGTTTAGAGTAGGTGTCCCTGAGCAGGAGACTTACCAGCGAAGGTTTGCGATGAGGTGAAGCCCGCTAAGTGAATCTTATCAACTTATAACTACGTCCGTAAAGCCAAATTGTCGTTGAGCGTGGTTTATGTCGGTTCGCCTTATTAGTGAGTGAGTGAGTGAAGATATTTGGGTGGCTCTTAACATCGAAGACTTGACAGCCGATGAGGGTGAAGCGAGATTGAGTATGGATCAGAACCGGAATGCAAGATCAGGGAAACGGGAGATCCCCGAGAAAACCCGCCGACCTTCGGTATCGTCAGGCAAGATTCCCACATGTGAAAATCCGGGGATAATCCCGCCGGGAATCAACCCGGTTCGCCTTGGCCAGAGGCGAGTAGTCTAACCATTACACCACCAAGGCCCCCCTCACTGGTGTCCAAAGTCATTAAATCCAGCATAACTTCAGATCTTGGGGATCCCTAATTCTTTATCAGCGCGCCACAGCAAGAGGAAAAACCTGGAGATAGACCTCGTTTATTCGGTGACCAGTGACAACAGCTGTGGTCGCCAAGTCGTCACAAGTTTCCGAGTTCAAGGTAGCTCATTGTCAAGTGTGTGTGTTTTACGTTTATTTTAGGTTATTTAAGTTGGTGTATTCTCACTCAATTAGCCTCACGTTGAGAATACGAACGCAATAATAAAAGCAATAAACCTATAATTATGTGTTCCATTTGTGGTCGAAGGTTCGCTCAGTAGTTAGAGGCGAGCCTGCAACTGGCGGTGTCTTAGGCTACCAACACTTCGAAGACGGGATTTATTCTTATAGTGTCTCTCAGGTGGTGTGTTTCACGGAAAAGTTAAATTAACTATTTGTTTAGTGATCAAGTTATCAAGTTCCCCCATTTTGAAATGGAGTACTGGAGTACTTTATAATCAATCTGTAATTTTCACCTTGCAAATATTAAGGTAGGTGTTTGCCATTGTAAATTTACATGTGTGGGAACATCGGGATGTCACAAAAGTGTTTGAGCACAATTAGGAAATCTATGCAACCCCGAACACAACACAGGTCAGTGTGTCTCTAGCAGAATGCTTTGCCTCTTCATTGGGTCGAAATCCGCCATGGTCACTGGAATTGCAAAGAACCACAGAAGAATGAATTCATAATCTCCGATAAACCCCTCCCCTCCCGCACCCAGATAAAAAACCTTGGATTCGATCATGACGAAATCGAAGACTGATGTAGGTCTCGATAGCAATTCATTCTAATAAAATGACGCAAAAATAATGCTGTTTGGAAATCTGCTATCTGTTGAAGGCTCAAGTCAGGCTGCCGAATGCTGGAGAATGCATCGTATATGCCATATTCCTATAGGCGTGCTTGCAATCATCAATGACATCGCACCCTCAAATCAGGCTCTGACTTGCAATACACTCAGTAACCACACAGATGTGTCTCCTCTTTCACGAAGCACGTTGCGAAACACATAATGGATCAGCCATTAGTTGTATGAACATTCCCTCGCTATCAGTTCGGAAACGTGTCGCAAACCATCAAACTATTGTACGCATTATTTATGATGCTGCGATAAGAAGAAGTCTCGTGCTCATGGAAAACATTATACCTTATATTTTAAATAAAAAATTAAAGTTTTTTGAGGAAACCTTTACACTTTTCTCGTGAGCGCATGTCACATTTCTTAGAAAACACAGAGTACCTGTCACTATGATGTTGCTCTAGTATTGTTTTACACCTGTGCATGCTATCGATACGTACCCTAAACAAAATATATCATTAAAAACAATTTCTGGATATTCAAGATGGCACATGAGTAGTTAATACAGCCAAGTCTACAAACATACACGACTCTGACTCCCTCTTAAATTAAATACTTCTTGCCTTGATTATAAAATCCCAAACATTATTGTATGAATTAAAGAAAAATAAGAATATATTAATTAGCTTTTATGGGGAAAATGCTCATATCCAGCTTCATCGGAGACGACGATAGAGTCATAACGAAATTGTTAATTCTCTAAAAAGTATTTCAAAGATCAAAATTAATTTATTCTATAAAAGAAAATTCACATTTTGAATATTTGTAGAGATGAAAGAAAATATAAAATAAATTACATATATAGTAATTTCAATGATTCAGAATACGGTTAGAGTGTTGTTCAAAATACGAGATAATTGCTTGTCTCAATTAGCGGCCGTTTTATAATGATGTATGTGGGAAGGCCAACAGTGAGCAAGGTAAAAATAAGTGAGTTTCAGTGACTGTAATATGCAACAATCTTACCAAATTTTGCAATATTTACTGTTTCAAGATTATTCTGTATTTTTGTATACATAATATTGTCACATTAAGTTTGCTCAACAAATGCACTGTTTGTATCGCGTTTATGGGTTTCCCATGCCTTTCGTGCACATTACGTAATGGGCTTTGTCACACATATCTAGAAAAGTGTATCCAAGTTGGGCTGTTCTTTGGGCTTGTCAGAGGTTATTGGCTTGTTGCTGTCTTGTTTGCTGCTTCGCGATGAAGTTTCGTCGCGGAAGAAATGTACGGATTGATAGTAGCAGGTTATGTAAGGAGTGGCTACAGTGCGAGATATTAGAAGGACTTGGGCAATGTAGATGGTTGTGAAGTATTAAGTACCAGTTTAGAGTAGCTCCATACGGCAACGCACCGAAACATTAGTGTACAGTGGTATGTCCACGCTTCGGATTTCTTTGGGTGGCTTCATGTTTGGACGCAACGTCCAGAGGAATCCCGTTTGTCGTAGTCACTAAACAAGCATCTGAGTTCAGCGTTTCTGGAGTTTGTCGACAAGATTCACAGGTTGCTCGGAGGTTGAGATTCGGCAAGTTGGCCGTGCTTCTGTCCATCAGCATATATGGCGGCAACTAATTGGTCACTGCAATTATGTGGCCAGTTCAATGGTGTATAAGGCTACTGTGACGCAAATGCCCCCTAGGTTTTTTATTAACAAAAACCAGCTGGTTGTCTCACTTTTTTTTTTTTGGTTGTCTTTCCAGACAGTGATACATCACACGATCACTAATATTAACAAATGTGTAATTAGTGTATAGGAAACTTAATGCTCATCAACTTTGCTGTAAATTACATCATAATTAAAGTTTCGTTACTGCATTTTTAAGTGCTGTATATTGCTTAAACATTTCATAAATAGTTTTTTATCTTAATAATTTCTATTAGTCAATTTAGAATAAAATAATATCTTTATAATAATAATAAAATAATATGTATATATATATATATATATATATATATATATCTGCCAGAGTAAACTTCATCACTGTCGGTCAGTTGTAACGATTATTTTAAAAGTAACAGTAAAAATGTTTCTAATTTCAACACTTTCTGATTTTCATTGTATTTATAAACTTTGAAGACTAAATTATGAATAAATGTTTTGAATAGCTTTGAAAGTAGCTGCTTCTCTTTCATCAGTAAAAGTTTTTTATTGTGTGTAATATTTTCTTGCTGTGACGCGTCCGTGTGTTTAACGTTTTTGCAAATTGTTTTCAGATATCTTTCCAAATAAGACTGTGATCCCAAATGCTAACGAGTACGCAGAACTATCTTTTGATATCTGAATCATAAATTCAATATGACGGAGCACAATTGTAATAAATTTTAATCGCTAAGTTTCTGTTTACCATCACATTGTAAGAGTTGGAAACTTACCAAGATTTTTTATTCATGGCACTGGGCAGGGAAGCAGTAAAGGTTAACAACATTTAACATAGCCACCACCGTATTTAATATGTCCGGCGCCGAACTAGTACGAGAAACAATGAACACAAGTTCGTTTCAATCCTCAATCGTCATTCTCTGATATTGTCCCCGAACGAACAAAGTTATACTACTATGCTGAGCTGGAATCGCTCGAAATCACACTTAATTGTCATTTATTAATTGTTTTAAAACATCAAACACTAAAAATTGTAATTGTTTTCTCCATGAAGATATTTAAAAGGATGATTTTTTTTATTTGCTGTGGTGTGAGGCATTTTATACATGATGAAACTATTACCTGATAACAAGTTCAAAAATACGTTGTACTTTGTGGATGCGCACAAGATTTTTAGCAACACGCTAGAAGTGAAGGGCACAGTCAGGAACCTCACATATACTCTCTTCTCCAAAAATAACTCGCGTGAATGTAACGTTAATTCAGGAGCAGGTTTGGCTTTATTGTTTCGTATTGTCAAACACTAATTTATTTATTCAAGTTAGTATTGAAAAAAATTAGTTAATAGCTCGTATTCAAAAGAGCGAAATAAGTTTTCAGTGGCAGATCGAAAGCAGAAACATGACTATGAATTTGCCAAACCCGATAAGTATTGAGGATTTGGTAACTGCTAATTTTCAATAGCCAGTGGAGCAAGTAATAACAGTAATGAGGAAAATGTCCCGTATAATTAAGAGAATTCCCCGAGAAAGCTGAAACAAAAAACTAACGTGTTTATTAAAGTGCAAAAGAAATCAGCTATTTTCGTTCATTAAATTATCAATAATATAAATCATGGTTTTTAAGTGATTTCGGTATATTATCTTATTATATAGATACCATTAAGATGAAATACAGCAGTCATAATTATTTTTCCTGTAAATTATTAATATATAAAGCGAAAAATTTGTGGAATCTAAACATTGTGCATATATTGAACAAACAAAACTGAACATATTGACTGACATATTTGTTAATGTAGAGTCCATTTTTAGGTACACATTTTTCAGTGTCAGTAAAAGAAGAGACGAACTGAAAATGGACGTTAAATTTGTGTGAGTAGATAGATATGAAGGCAATGTGCCTTAACTCTGTATCACTTTAAGTAAATCTGTAATTTTTCAGCAGTATTACAAACATTCTGTAGAATGTGTCAAGGTGTTGGGAATGCATATTGCTATTATTGAAACCAGTAAATATGTGCCAATGTTAAAACAATAATTTTCGGTTTTTCCCTAAACGTAATTCTGAAAAATATGTTTCACATTGAGAGAAAGAAAATTGAGAAAAAATTATTTCCCGAATTTATGTAATTAAACGCTCTACTGTCAGAGATAATAAAGATGTTACATCTTTCGAACTGGCGTCAAACTGTAATATTAATGGATTCTCAAAATTTAACAACGGAAGACCAGGCCGTGAAGACAACTTTTGTTTGAGATGTCGAAAAGCAATATCTTCATAAACTCCCCTGACAAACTCCACTCCTTTTTTATCTTTAATGCATTCAGTGGTTCCGAAATGTTTGCAAAACCAGGGATAAATTTTGAATAAAATCCAGCCATCTCGAGAAACAGTCTCACTTCCTTTAAATTCCTAGACACTGGGAAATTAACAATTGACAGAATATTCTCTGGGTCCATTAACAACTTTGCATCAGTTACAACAATCCCAAGGTATTTGCATGATATTTTGCTTATGTCACCTTCTGTTTCACAAAAGCTCAAATTAACTGAGAATAAGGGTGTAGATCGCATTTCAAATAACGCGAAATTAAGGTCAAGAATGGAGAAGCCTTTCCTACCTGCTGGAATGCTGACTCTGTGGTCGGTAAAGGGTATTGGTCAACTAAAGTATTTTTTTTACACACCAACAGTGACCAATTATCTTGTATTTTCCGGGGGTTTTCTTGGGTAACAAGAATGCTGGACTAGAATAAGTTCTGTTGAGATCTTACAATATATCCACAGAAGAAACTCACCCCCGTCCTGACTCTTTAATTTAAAAATAATATGACACCGTGTATAATGAACTTACTAAACTGTCACGAAATCAACAAATTCAGATTTTAAACTCTACAACACATTTAATCTGATCCTCACATACCAAACTAGTATGCATTACTTTGGATTCAAATCGTTTAGTATGCATCGACACTAGTTTTTATTTGCAAAAAATCAAAAATTAATTCCTTGCGATATACATTGATCGACGCCCGGGTTTTACCCAAGAAACTACTAACAGTAACAGTTCATGATTTAACACAAACCAAAATTTCCAAGAAAATTATCCTATTTTAATTCATAACCCAACTGTACTTTGAACAAACGACCCCACCATTTGCAAGGAAAAACCCAACTCTTACGTCTCTTTGAACTTTAACCAATCCATTTGGCAATTTTCTTAAAAAAAATTACAAGAGGTCTTGATTAATCAATGAACACTAAGCTACATACAACTTAGATATTACAGCCTGTCAACCACCAGGCTTTGTGTGTAACACAAAATTTCGCGTAGCCCTAGTGGCAACTGCCAGAAGCTCACGGTTTCGGAGGCCTAGTATGTAGTGCTGCCAAGCAAGCAAGGATGTTGCTAACTAGGCAGGCACAGGGCTGGCGTTTCGAATGGCGTGTGGAATGTGAGACGGAAGGGATAATGGTGAAGGGAGGGGGAACGAGAAGGCGCGACTGTCTCAAGGTCTTGTCAACTGGCCGCTAACAGTCACAGGCATTACTCTCAGCGGACATTGAGTCAAGATATACACTAGAACTGCCATGGGACAGGGAAAAGTCTGACCAGTTTTTTTATATTACTTCTTGGGATGATTCAGAGGAGCGCTTGTGTTCTCGATTGGGAGTTATCAGGCAGCAGACGACGCAGCATTCGAAATACCTCGCCACCCATGCGGTGTTGCCAGTTCCGCAGCCGGCAAAAGTAGGTCATCGCCCTGGCCTCAGCTCATCCAAATGTTCGTTCACATTCTGCTAAAGGCGAACATGTCACACGCGAGTTATGAGCTTTCGTTGCAGCTGTGAACATGTCACACGCGAGTTATGAGCTTTCGTTGCAGCTGTGAACATGTCACACGCGAGTTATGAGCTTTCGTTGCAGCTGTGAACATGTCACACGCGAGTTATGAGCTTTCGTTGCAGCTGTGAACATGTCACACGCGAGTTATGAGCTTTCGTTGCAGCTGTGAACATGTCACACGCGAGTTATGAGCTTTCGTTGCAGCTGTGAACATGTCACACGCGAGTTATGAGCTTTCGTTGCAGCTGTGAACATGTCACACGCGAGTTATGAGCTTTGTGAACCCAACTCATAATTTACTAGGCGACCCGACACGTGTTTCGTTTCTGTCGCAGAATTCTGTATTTGCTGACATTTGCAGCGATATTAATATGATTTAGTTTTATTTACCCCTGCGAAAATGATTTATCGTAAATATGTAATGGTTATTGATTTTATTCCAATTTATTATTTTACTATAGTTTAGGTGTTCATGATAAAATACGATTACTGTTAGTACTTACAATTACAAATTTTATAATATTCATGAATTATGTCATACATCATAGTATCATTTTCATTCCATTCTTATTTAAAAGGAAATTGACAGGAAATTATTGTTCAATAGTCGAGAAATATGTTTTATACTTACGAAGGTCTGTATTGTGACTCAGTGTTTATAGTTTGGGGTTGTGACCTATTACGAAGGTGACTATTTGTACGAATAATCAGTACTTTAAATTTGTCGATACAAGTGTCATTAAGGATGTGTCCGAACATAGGAATGAACTTATGTATATAAGCATACACCACTCGGCTCGATACTTGACACATTACGACAGGCATACTTATTTGCATCTGTTACAGCAACTAGGCAGCTGATAACATTCTGAACAAACATTCTGACGGAAACAAATACTGATTCTCTGCTGGAACGTAGCCTCATATACTTAAAATTATCAACCTATTAGGATCTGTATATGAAAAGCACATGACAATGAAAATGTTGCTATTAAACAAACATACATTTTTAAAGAAAGGAATGAATAAGTGTTTGACGCAGTTAACGTAGTTATTTATACTTTATCATCAAAACTTGTAAAAACTAGAGGTAAATGGAATGAATAAAAATTATTTTTTTCTAATTTTAATATAACTATACAACTTGTCCATGCCATGGCTTGTGAAAATTGGCAGTGTTCTCACTACCCTGCATTTTAACTATAAATTCATTGATAAGCCCGGTTTATAACAAATCACGAAGAAAACTGGTTATGTTTATCCCGGTTCTTCTAGATAACTAAAGGTTAGAGACTATACATTGTTAAGAACTTTTCTCATTGGCATTTCGTAAGCCACCATACCATTCTTCAGAAAAATAAATATTAGGAATAACAATTATGAACTACATGTAAATCGCTTCCAGCTACATCGTCTGTAGTTCTGGATGAGCTGAACACATGTGCCACTCAAGCAAAAAAAAACCTTTTTGAACACACGTAAGAAGAAAATGCCTACATGCAGTTTTTAACAACAAAATATGAAGATCAGCCACAGAAAGCCAAGCTCTTCCCCATTCCAGTTATTACTACATGGAACTCAGGGTTTCGGAGTGTAGAGTATTTGAGTGAATATCTGCACAGTATGGTGGAGTTTCTACAAACACTGGAAGAAGAAAGCGCCAGTGTTCTTTACTTCAAGAAGCTGAGTGCGTGTGAAATTTGAAAAGTACATTGTTAAGCAGTAGCTCTGGTAGAGCACTGTTATAAAAGCTGTAAATTACTTGAGTATTTGGGAAATTCTAGTGCGCCAGTGGCAGCAACTCTCTCCTTGCAATGTAGTGACCTGAAAAAAATGTTTAAATTACTAAAAGATGGATTTTTTTTTCAGAAAACATCAGATGCACTTTCAAAGCTTTCCAAACAAAGTCAGTCATATTTGACTTCACAGTTAAAATTGGTCGGTGAGAGGAGTCTCAAAAAATTTAAAGATTTAATTAAGTCTGAAAGTGGTAGGGAATTCATTGAATGTCTCGGTAAACTCTTCGATTAAAGAAATATTCTAAAATTGACTTTTAAAAAACCATGAAATATGTAATGCAATGAAAAAATTACCTATCTTGTGTGAGTTTTTATCTAAGAGTTTGCAACCATATCTGTTGTTCCGGGATTCTGTAGTCAACGCGTTAGGGCGCGAGATGTACAAACATTCGTTTCCCCGTGTACACGCGTATGTCATTTCCCGAGAAATCTACAACATTTACGTATTTGGAGGAATGCGAACGCTGTATGAGCGCGCATCTCATTAAGCAGAAAACTTTATGCATACTGCGGGAAAAGGACATTGATGATCACGTATAAGGCTCTACTCTAACATATGTATTTTATGAAGCGACAACACATTTGTCGTCTCTATGTAAGATCCATGTTTACAATAATGGTGTGCATTAGAGGTTATTGTCTAAAAAGCTGGCAGATATGTGTGTTTACAGTTACGCGTGTGTAACCCAGCACACCATTTTATATTCTACACTGAAACCTCGAACACGTAACAGTGCGAAAAACGTTGACATTGAAGTTATTATCAGTAATGATAACACTAACGAATGCATGAAAACTAGACATAACAAAGAGAGTCGCAATATTCTGTTTCTGACTACATTACAAAATATCACTATTTCTACACTAAACATCGGTTGAATTCTATAACTCAGAGTCAATCGCTAAAAGTTATGCTAAGTTTACAATAAATAAAATAATGCATTAAGAATTTTAAACTAAGTACTTATCTGTAATACTGAAACACGTCTTCTGTATTTGCAGTTTCCAACATTGTTTTAATTCTTTGTTCCTAACCTAACATTGTATATCACAACCATATTTAAGCAGATCATACTTCAATGCCGTCATTTTCTATCAGAGAAGCTTATTTTTGTGAACAGATATAACAGTTTAACATGTACACACACGACGTTTTACTATTGTATATACTTATATTATTATAAATAACAATTTTTCGCCAACAACACCGTCTGCTTTGTTTTGAGTGTTCCTCGCCTAACAAGTTTCACTTAAGATATAAAATATAACTATTTCTTTCAATCCCCTAAGGAAATCTCAACAACGCACACGACCTGCTAAGTTCCACTGGAAACCAATATATGAGGTAACACACTTTCGTTTCTTCTGCGCACGTTTTAACGCATAATTTGTCACTTAAATTTTCTATTTTAACCTAGCTTTATTTGATACTTCGCAGCTGACACTAAATTAAAGTGCAGAGGTATGTTAAAACGCAGTCGAATAAAATAATTTCCATGTTAATAATGTACAGTTCTAACCAAGAAGAACAGAAACTATTTGTAAATATCTTCACCGTGTCAAAATTATTTCATGTATTCCAGAATATTTGTCGTCTCCTAGCCTACAAATGTATAATGATAACAATTTACGAACAATATGTAAAAATTTGAATTATTTGTGACAGTATGACATCCTTATGTGTTGGCTTTGTGGGATATTTATAAAATTTTAATTTACTTTTCCTGAAAGTAGTTTTGTTTTTTGTGCCCCGTGTTTTGTTGAATAAATAAATACCTTTGTCATTGGCCACTCATTTTGTTTGCAGGATTATACCATTTGAACGAAATATATTTTATAACATGCAATATAAACTTCATAACGAGGACTGTTAATTCATGCAGAAAATTTAGTTTAGATTCGTTCATCGTGGGTTTTTTCTCCTCTTTACTAGTATCCCCTATCACGTAACAGTGTTAATTTTAATATGTTAGTAAGATACTAGCGGTATGTAGTGTACTATATTTTCAATATAGTATATCTTCCGATATTTAAAAAAGGTTTTTATGAAATTTCCGGTGTATAAATTCTGCGAGAGGCGTGAGTCGTTTAAGCCGGCACTACAAGATGCCCAATTTCTGCTACCTTCTATTATACCCATGGACACAACAGAAAGCATAAAAATTTATATATCAGAAGAGATGAAAGAACGCCTCAGTTCATGCCCACACGTTACATAAAGTACTACCAGAAAATTGTAAATGGCAGGCAAAACAAATCGCAGGGTGGCAGGTGCACAAATGCAACCCAATCTTATATTTCGGCGCTCTGTGGTGCATCCAAAAGTACGAAGATTGTTTCTCTCTCCTGAAGACTGCATTTATTTATGTTTCTAAGAACGAGTAATATTAATGTCTGGAACATGACATGAGTAACGGCGCTTATTATGTATGGAAAACAAGGTACCGTATTCACATGTATGTACGACGGACATTTACGCCACTCATTAAAACGTATGAAAATGATTTAAACAGGGGCGTAGCTAGGAATTTACTTTGCTGGGGAGGGGAGTGATTTCATATTTATATTTTTGGACTAAATACGAAGCTGTAACATTAAAAATAAATAGTTAAAATATTATTTATAATCAATGGGGCTAATATACAGATATGGAATCACAAAATGCTATAAACATTATTCATATTCAAGGGTGACCACACATTTCTTATATTAAAATAAAATTATAGTTGTTATTTTGTTTTGAAATTTTATTTTTGAATATTTTATTTTCATTTCGGCGTGGAAGATATGTCCCTTATATCAACCCCTCCGCCCTTTCCTGGCAGGAGGGTCCCTGTATTTAAATGTGTATCTTTAATGAACGTAATATTCAATCTTGTACTTACCATGATTTAACAAACTTTTACCGTTATAAGTCCAAAAGAAGGCAAAACTATCACAATATTAAACTTAAGGCTTTTAAGTGTGCCTGCCAACATTACTCACGCTACACAGCTCAAACTGTCTAGTTTAGAAACCAGCCTACTTGATTACTGAACAACCACAGCTAGTCGATTGCACTGTGCTGATACTTACGTAGTATTGCTTTTAGACAAAGGGATTCTGGAAATAAACGTTTTATAACAATGACGAAGTTAGAAAGAGCAATTCTGTATAACATAACAAATCTCGTTGCATGACGGATTTTTTGATCTCTAAAGTCTAAACTTACGTGGCGTAGACCTGCGCGCCAACTCATTGAGCTACACTCTCGTCTTACAGAATAATGTTATGATTATGTATATATATATCATCTACATCCACAGTTATCGCGTATTTTATAAAGTTGTGTTTATTGTGTTGTTATGACCGTGTGAGTAATTTGCAACGTTTCAAGGTACTTAAGCCTACATTACGTTTCATTTTGTACATACATAAGTTTTGCAGAACCCGTAATCTTTTCGTAAACATACATATTTATGTCTTGAGGTAATTACTCAGTTGTCAGCCATTCTGTCTGTCCCAACTTTGAGGGTACAGCAGACATTCAGAACATGTTCTAATGGTGTGAAGTTTGATATTGGAGAGACAGAGATGGTGTGTGGGGGAGGGAGACGGTATATTTTGCGACGGTGGCGCCGCCAGATGCATAATTTTTTGGATTCGCTCCTCTGTGAGGCAGCCTGCTTCTTGGCCGACTCGGCTCCCCCCTTTCCTGTTTCCTCCCCTCATTTCCCTCCCTTGATGTCCCCTAATTTCCCTCCTTGTATGTCACCCTTTTCTTATTCAGGGGCTAGTCTACATAAGTTGTTACACGCGTTATGCAGCATTGATTATACGCCTCATTCTACGCCTGTGAAGAAGATCGTCGGGTTGACGCCTGCTAAAGCTAATTTAAAATGTAATATGAGCTCAAATTGTCAGTTTACGCGCCCCTAGACGACGGTGCTACGAGACACTGTTTAAATGATGTAGTTGCGTGAGCAGCTGATTATACTGAAACTTTTAAAACGGCGAGTCGTGGTCGCAACTTTTCATTTGTGGGTGAGTTTAATGTTTTTAAATAATTGTGTGTCGTAGTATTCAGTTTTCTTGGATTTACAGTGAGTTAGATTTTTTCTATCTTCTGGTTTTGGACGCCTGTCAAAATTGTATTTTTCGCCTGACTAAATTCTTGCTTCGCTGTATAGTTCCAGTTGCTTTACGTGCTGTGTATAGCTTCTGTCTGCTGCCCCATCTTTTACTTAAAGTTTAATTGTCGCTACCGTGCTGCCACGACTTACGTGTTGGGCGTAGTCTGTAGAAGTTTTCTAATTGTCGTGGTTGATTATTTTATTCAATGGATCTATGGTAAGGGTATATGGACTGTCTCCGTCGATTCACTATTTTGGAGTAATAATTTATTTCAGATTTTAACTTTTATTTTTACGTAAGGAGGCTTTACTGGGCCTAAAGCACTGCACTCTTTAGTCAAATTGCTTCACTAAATACCTTGAATGTATGTAGTCTTCAAAGTTACAATTTGTATTTTAGAAAGGTTTTAATATTACTCTACCCGTTTTTTCAACGAAATATTTATCGTATACTTCGGAGGGACGTAATCATTTCGAATAAGCAATTGCGCAACCATTTAATCTTTTCTATGAGTGTTTGAAGTATTTCTAGTCAACAGAGTTACTTTTTGATATTGTTGAATTTTTTAAACTACTTGGCTCGTTTGCCAGTTAAATATTTATTGTACTTTTGAGCTGCGCAAATACTTTGAAATAGCAATTTAATCTATTTGTATGAGTATTTTAATACAATTTTTTGCATTGTGAGCCTTTGGCGTTAAAAATTTTGCGTGTTTTTTTTTTGTAAATGTTTAATACAAATGTTTAATCCTAAGGTGCTACTAACTTGCAAAATATTCTGAAATTACAGAGCTTGAAAGGGACATAGTCTTTGTTTTATTTGTGCTACAGTACAGTGTCATAGTGTCACAGTGGCAACACTGCCGACTTCCCCACGCATCTGCCACCAAAATGGACTAGTACTCCGTGGTGTTTACACCAAAAACGACACATTCTTACCTGCTGGAGTGGTCAGAACATTTCACCTGGGGAAGTTCACTCTAGTTGTATCTTTACTCAATGCTGCGGACTACCTGGCTTGCTGGTCGCCCGGAACCCGGGTAGAAAATAAACAGCACACTTTCGTCCGAACTTTCGCTTACTGATACCTCAAGAATACTCATCTAGTTTAATTCATGTTGTTAACTAGATAGCATTCTATAATTTTAAGAACTTCATCCTGTAAATACTTTCGTAAAACAAAATAATATTTCCTGTTTCAGTGAACTTACTTCATTAGCACTGCGTTCTAGCTTGTGGCTATGACTACATTTACTACCGAAGGCGATGGTGTTAATTGATGACTTCATAAACACTCTCAAAACCAGAGACTGACCGAGCAAATTGAGCACCCAAAATGTTATGGTTGATCTGTCGCACGCAGTTGGTTTTATAGCAAAGTTTACTAGGACAAATACTGACTCTACTCATTTCTTTATGTTTCTTAATTTAACAACTCAGGTTTTAGTAAAATAATTAAAATAAAACGTTTTAAGTTATTTAAAGCCTTGTTGATTTCAGCAATGGCAACAAAACTGAGGCAGTTACGAAATTTCATTTTTAAGGATGCTTTATGAGCATAAAAGCCTCAGTGCAAATTTTCTTATTAATTTATTTATGTTTATAGCATTCGGTTTATCCCATTGGGTGATGATATGCTCCAAGATATAAAATAACGATGTGTTTACAATCAATATTTCAGTGGTTACAAAATCAATCATAAATTATTATTTATAAAAATGCCTACTGTATTTAATTCCACAATTGAATATAAGTTTAGTAATCTAATACATTGGTAAAATACAAATTAGCTTTGTATAACCTATCTAATACATCATGTAACCTATCTAATACATTTATAGAAAATGTGAATGACAAAGGTTCAAATTTTACATACATATTCATAAATTTATTTCAAGAAACACACAAAGTTAAAGCAAGGGAAAAATTACAGAATTTCGAGACCCTGAAAAAAATAAGTTGCTAGTAAAATACATACATTTTTGAAAAGTTTTTTCTCAAAATGATTTTGTTATAAACATCTGCACACCTGCCCTTGAACGAAAATATGTTTAAAAATATCGTTTCCTAAACGCAGATTTTTTTATTTCGATATTGTCGCAATATTTTGTACTATTACGTAGTACAAAACTCAGTATAGTTTTCTTTAATTTATATCATTTGCATGTTCAAATTACTAGTTTCCTTGGAGTGTGAAAATGTTTTGTTAAGTGGGAAACTTTGATATTGTTTATACCCGAAATTGTTGCGGCACCAAAATCTGTTTGTTTCACTATCAGTATTTATTTCGTTAGATGACAAAAAAAACTCACGTGTTCGTATTTCTGTGACAAGTAGAATACTACACCACGTGTAAGTGAATTAAGAGTAACCTTAGTGATTGCATTGTCGATGGAATAATTTCAAGTGAAAACAGAAGGAGAAGATGTAAATACGCAGATTTAGTTAGACGTAGAATTTTAACAATATGCTCAAATTCTTAAAAGGCAGTTTGCTGAATAGGACGCAAGACTGCTAATAAGAGGTTCTGTTTTCTGTCACAAGTTGTGAACACCGAAGAAATTTTTAAATGTCGAAAACTGTGTTTTACTGCACATCGTAACATTAGCATTAGAAAAAGTGTTTCTGGTAGTGAATTATGTAAAATAAACTAAATTTAGGAGATTGTGAAATATATCATCTCACAGACCATTGAATGTAGACAATGTTATTAAGCACCATAAGTGACTTGGGACACGGGTAAGACTTTGTGATACAGAATTTTTCACTGTTATTTAATTTTTCTTCTATTTCAAAGAGGCTTTTTGAAATGTTCAGTGGTTCAATTGGCAAAACTGAATATTTGAAACGTCCAACTGAAATAGGGGGACATTTAAGTGTTAATTTATGTGCCACGAAGTCACCCTAATTTGTTACAAAGTCATCCCTTTTACGGTACTTGTTATTATTCGATTGGAAAAATGTATATTTACGAGCCAAACGTATAACTTTACAACGACATAATATACGTGACTGCGCGATATTCCTTTGTTTTTAAGTACTTCCATTTTTATCTAATACAAGAATGCCTTGTGAATAGCAGTGAGGAAGCAGATTTGATTTCAAACTAAATTGAGCATTTAATAGTACCTTAGATATTACTTTAATTCTTCCTGCGTACATGCACAGATTCCATAACCATTTAGAAATGGGCGTAGATGTTTTTAAGGCCAGGGGAGGGGGGGCCTATAACCGCTCTTGGGTTTTAAACCCCCTTTTTTAGCCTACTTTCCGAAGGGAAGAAAGGCTTATGAAATCTTTTTCCTGCCTGTGTGTCTGTGCGTCTGTGTGTGTCTGTGTGCCTCTGTGTGTCTGTGTCCCAACCGTTCAAATTTGAACGCGTAAACAGAATTTCACCAAACTCGGTACACATGCAGTACTAAGTAGGAAACCTGACTTTTAAAGTTTTCGACCACGCCGGGAACTTACTTTCAAAATGGCAGTTATTAAAAAATTTTGGGCTATATATTATATCTCGGAAACCCTTCAACCGATTTTAACCAAATTTGGTATGCTGACAGCGCAAGTTGTAAAAACTAAATTCAGGGTTTAATATTGTAGTTGGTAACTAATTTTGAAAGAGAGCGTCACATGAAAAAATAAGGCTTTTACGCTATATCTTGAAAACGACTCAACCTATTTTCGCCAAATTTGGCACGTAAGTAATCCTATGATTTGTCAGGTAATTGCCACTAGTTGAATTAAAATTGACTTTTGTTTTCGAAATTGCGGCCATATAAATATTTTAGGTTTATTTGATATTACTACCATACCGTTTGACCAATTTAAACCAAATTTTGCACGCTGACGGTATGTATTACAAACATGAAAGCTAAACAACAAAAACTTTTGTGGGCCGTTTTGAAAGATAGAACACCACGTTTAAATAAATCTTTTACATTATATTTCGAAAACTACTGTACTAATTTTCATTCAATTTGGCACGTAAGAAATATTATTATAGGCAAGGTAAATATGAGTAATTACACTTAATTAGGCACTTATTTTAAAAATGGTGGCCATATAAGTATTTAAGATTTATTTGGTATAACTACCATACCATTTGACCAATTTCAGCCAAATTATATAGTACAGGCATCAAATAGGCCAAAAAACAAAACTTTTGCCTGACATTTTGTAAGATAGCGCTATATGAATTTATCACGTTTTTGTGTAATTTATCGGAAATACAATTGACATATTCCTATCAAATTTGGCAAACAAGTAGTATTGCCGCAGTTTATATGTAAAATATGTCTCAAGTATGGCAGACACCTGTTTTCAAAATGACTGCAATCTAGATTGTTTAGCATAGTTTGCTATATATTTGAAAACATATAATCAATTACAACTTAACTTTGTATTCTGGGGGTATATATAACAAACATAAAATGCGTCTACATGGAGCCTCTTTTGTCCTCCATTTTGTAAGATGGTGCCAGACGAATAAATAACATTTTATGTCATATCTCGAGAAACAACTGGCCGAATCCTACCAAATATGGCAAACAAGTACTACTGTGGTAGGTTATGTTAAATAATATATTTTAGGTATGTCAGACACATATTTTAAAAATGGCGGCTATCTAAATATTTTAGTTTTGTAGTTATATCGTTGAAAGCATGTAATTAATTCCAACGAAACTTTGTATTATGGCTGTATATATTACAACAATCAAATGTGTACATAACATTTTCTTTTGTCCACCATTTTGTAAAATAATATTACTTTATAATTTGAAATTACATGATTACCGAAAAAAACAACCGATTTATACCAATTTTTGCAAACAATTAGCATTATAGCAGGCAATGTAAAGTGATGAATTTTGAGTGGGACAGACATACATATTTCAAAATGGTGGCCATATAGACATTTTAGCTCCGAATTTTTTATCTACGAAACTGCAAAACTAAATTTAACTTAACTTTGTATGCTAACAGTATCAGTTGTATCCATAAAACATGTTAATGCATATCTTCATTTCTTTGCCATTTTGTAAGATAACCCCACATGAAATAATATATACTATTTAAGGCTTATCTCGGGAAAAATATATACTATTTAAGCCTTATCTCGGGAAACAATCAACCGATGTTTTTCAAATTTAGCGAAGAAGATGTACTGTGGTATTATATATTAATTTATATGTTTTAAGTATGTAGGTCTCTTATTTTCTGCAAAGGCTTGTATACAAACATTTTATCTTAGTGTGCTATATCTACGAAATTTTGTAATATATTTAAATCTAACTTTGTATGTTTTATCTATGACAATAATCGAATGTGCTAACACATAAGTTTTTGTCCTCTATTTATGAAGATCGTCACACGATAAATGGAGGTTTTATGCCACATCTCGAGGACCAATTTACCGATATGCATACAGAGATCCTCCTCTGCCGGATTTTTTTTGCAAAGTAGTTTCAGGTCAGTAAACTGGAAATTTTGTCATATTTGCGGAATAATTAGACTAATTTCCACAAAATTTTGCACACCTACAAAAGGTTAAGTATAGTAATATGTTAAAATGGGGCCAGCAAATAATTAAAAAAATGGCGGCCATATAAATATTTTCAAGTTTGGCATTTCTATTTAATAATTTGAATAAAACTTTTTATGCTGACATTGTCTATTACAAACATCGTGTACAGATCCTCTTTTTAAGAAATATTGTAAGATAGCCCCTTTCAAGAAAATAAGGTTTTTATGCCATAACTTGGAGACCAATAAACCAATTCCCATCAAATTATTCAGAAAAGATTAGAGAAGCCGTGGTAGAGAGTATCAAGACCCCAAGAAATCAGTAATCACAAATTTCACGAGAGCGCATCAATATAAAATCCTCTAGCATTTTAAATTTAGGCTTTTGAAATTGAAAGTCAAAAGAAAACAAGTTATTTTACATAATTATGAAAAATTGCGACGTTCGTCAGGCACAACTATAAATATTTAAGGTTTTTTCCATTCTTAGTCCCTGCCATTTTCACCTAAAGAAAGGACCGGCAAAATAAATTCCGAGGTAATTTTCTTCAACGTTGTCTCAAGTATCTGTAGCTTCCTGTTGATATATAGATAAAAATGCAAATATGTATAAAACTATAGCAGTATGAATGTATACTAACACCCAAAGAGGTTCATAACTTACTTTTGAATATATATTTTTAATAATGTATGTATGTATGTGAGAAAGCAATAAACATAGTAAATACTAATTATTAATCCATTAAAAAATTTATTTATATATATGTATACATATGCTAGAAAGAGTGAGAGAGACAGACAGACTGACTGTGATAAAGAAGAATTCCATGCGCACAACGAATTGAATAAACTGGTATGTAAAGTGCCTTAGAGACCCCAAATGTTATGGTTTATAGTCCACTTGATTTTTACACGGTATAGAACAATTAGTTGTATCAAATACTCGATGTATCACACTAGTCTTAAAATGTATACGTTGGAATGAGTGTGCAACATAGGAAACTCAGGATTTATTCGAACACGAATAAACATAATTTAGCTTTTGCGTTTTGGAATAAATACGAGTCAATACTACCGAGGGAAGTTGTAATTCCGATGTAGAGGACGGTGTCAATAAATCATTCTAAGGTATATTATGTTTCCGTTGAGAAAAAAAGAAAATTTCTAAAGAATATATCTATAAAATGTAACTTCATAGCGGGATATATTATCAAACACCTTAATAAATTACATAGACAGTATCCGCCTTCGTCTATAGGAATCCACCAGCAGTGTTTCAAAGTTCATAGCTGCATTTCGTACTTAACTACAAATGCAGGCGCAGAACGACCGTGTAACGTAGTTTTACGAGCTTGTAACGCAGCCAAAGAGGAGTTTATTACTGTGTAGGGCCGACGTATAGAGAAGTTGTGTGCGCGTTCAAGACTCACTTTACTATACAACTACATGCACTAGCTAAAGGCATCTTTTTTATGGAAAGTCACTCCTCTAAAATCACTCGGGTGAAAATGGACTGTAAATAAAAGCGACCCTTAATTTACTGCTGAAGTTTTTGTACTCCAGGTAATTTGATTACCTCCTGAATAAAACACGTCGATTGCGGGTAATCTATCTAAGCTGTCGCGAATAATTTTTGTTCTTTGAATTACTTTTCTTTGACTGTTAAAAATTATTTAACAGAACAATTTTTTCATTAATAATGTGGGTAGTTAAGTAACGCGAAAATGTAAATAATTATGGCATTTCCATGCTACTTTCAGGGCAATAATTTTAACACGATGAAGGTACCAACCTTTATAATAACTTTAACTCGCTGTTTGTCGACGCTACAGATGCTGGCTCATGGAACATTTAAATCAGAATTATACTAATAATATTTTGATCAACGACGTTTGTAGCGTTAAGGCACAAGTTCTGAGAAGAAATTTTCTTTTATTTTCTTACTTATGAATTTTAATAGAACGTGTGTTTCTCTCTTTATTTTAATTTAATGACAAAATACGCGTGACTACATATACAGTTATCGCTTCAAAATAGTTATAGAGAAATCAAAAACTTCACGTGCCATTTTTATTACATCATCATAAGTTCTGGCTTCGTAATTTTAACAGCAGGCCTATTTCGAAACGTTAACAATGTATTAAATTAATTTTGTGTTCCCCCTTTTTAATATATATATTTTGCGTAGGGATTAATTTTTTTTTAGCTATCTGCTGGTTTTTGCATTAAATTGTACGGTTGCCATATCGAACAAATCCTTCAGTTGTTCCACAGAGAGCGCGACATTTAGTTGGTGACTGCAGCTGCCGTCACACGCGATCACACAGCATGTGGCCATGATGGTGTTGCAAGACCTGCGGCAGGTGCAGTGATGGCACGTGCCTTCTGTACTTACGACAGGAAACTAGTCATTGTAACAGCGACATTCTCTGCATTGCTGTTATTCCTACGCCACTTTGACACTCTTCACAAGTGCGTTTTTGTTGGAGGTGATAAAAAAGGGAAGGGGTTGCTGTTTATCGCTGAAGTCTTATTCATGGCATGTTGTTCCAGTAATACTCTGTGAGATGCCAGCGTTATCACTGACTTAGTTACACAATGTGAACATCCTGGTGGTGTTGACTGAACTCTTTTGTTCTTTGTGGATGTGTTACTCCTGTTTTACGTCAAACTTTTAACTTCAAGTGTAACGAGTACTGCCCACCACTTTTTTTTTTTTTTTGAGAATTCCTTTAAAAATTGCGGGGTTACGGTACGAACGAAAACTTATTCGCTAAGTTCAAGATGGTAAGTAAAAAATTCGTTTTTATTAGCTAATTACCCTTCAACGTCACATATTTATATAAACTTGTATCGTTCAGCTGCCTTACAGACATCGTAGTGGAGTGTTCTTTTATGACGAAACTCGAAAACTGCATCTGTTTGTCACAGGGCCACGCAACATCTGTGACTCCAGGAATTCGTTAAAATGGTGCCACATGATACAGCTACTTTGCCGGCTTCTCTTAGCTGAAGTAAAAAGACAAGTGCGTTGTTTCTGGTAGTTTCTGCTGCCTTAGACTTTTCACAACACGGTCATGAATAGGTCAAATAACAACAATGAATTTAATTAGTTTGTGTTTTTGGCCAGGAAAAGCGATGTTCTTGCGCCCCTGCAACGTGGCTCAACATATCTGAACGTCTTGTCAGCAGCCCAGCACAGTTTGGAGATCCATTCCTTCCTTGAGTTTAGATGCACTAAGTTACGACGTGAAGCCCATACACGGTCATGATAATAAAAGTACAGCAACGTCGAGCGAAGTTAAGTGTCCCTCAAGTCAGCGTGGATGATAGACAGTGGTTAAGTCCGGGCTGTTCATAGAGCATTTTGAAAATCAACGTTTGAAAAATGACACTGCCTCAACCTACGCATATTTTAACAAGCACGTTGACTGAGAAGCGCCCGGTAAAGTTGAAACGAATGAGGGAAAGTAGTCCAGACCTAAACGTTGGATGTAAAGTATTAGGTAAACATGTTTGACTACTAAAATAATTTCACTTGTTTTCTGTTTCTTTGATTTGTTTACGATTTAGAATGAGCAAAGTGTTAGAACATTTACTTTTCCAATAATTTCACAGTTTCACTTCACCGAACATAAATAAGGTGATCACACCCATGAAAATATTAAATTTATATATACAGGTTGGGTATAAAAGAATACCCTATCTTTGAAGGTCTATAATATCAAAACCAAACAACCTACAACCTTGATTGACCAATCAAATGAAACGTGGAACCATGAAGTTGGTTTACCATTTCTTTATAAATGGTCAATGTGATCACCACGTGCGGCCCGAACGACATCTACGCGATAATCAAACTCGTTCCACACTCTTGTCATCATGTCCGGTGTTACGGTTTGGATGGCGTCCGTAATTCTTGTTTTGAGGTCGTCAATGTTAGGCGGCAATGGTGGACGAAACATTTGATCCTTTACGTACCCCAATAAAAAAAATTCGCACGGGGTAAGATCCGGGCTTCTTGAGGACCAGTGATGAAGAGCCTTGTCACCAGGTGCTCCTCGACCAATCCAGCGTTGCGGCAACGTCTCGTTCAGGTATCCGCAAACAGTTAGGTACCAATGGGGTGGCGCACTATAAGGGAAACATCAGACCGTCTCGCTACCCCATTATTACCTCAAACCGAGAGTTACGAACGCCATCCAAACCGCAACACCAGAGATGCTTAATAGAGCGTGGGACGAGTTGGATTATCGCGTATATGTCGTATGGGTCGCTCATGGTAGTCACATTGTACATTTATGAATGTATGGTAAACAAACTTCACGGTTCCACTGTTCGTTTGATTGGACAATCAAGTTTGTAGGTTGTTTGGTTTTGATATTATAGACCTTCAAATTTGGGATATATTTTTATACTCATCCTGTTCAATGTTCTTACAAGTAGGGCTTTCAAAAGTACTCGACTTTCTGGGCGAGTATTTCTGAACATGCTTCGCAGATATAATGTTTGCAATGAGGTCGATGAGTGCCCCATCAAACATCACTTGTAGTGGACTTAGATGGAATGCTTGACAAATTATGGTCACAACAAAGCAATACTAAGGCAACAATTAAATAACTGGAATTTAATTTGTACTGAAGTTAGAATTTAAGACAGTAACGTTCTTCCAGCCAGTATATAACGGAGATATTAACTCTTAATTTGTTTGATTTTACTTGTAGCACGTTAATTTTCTATACAAGTGACACTACACAAAACATTACGTAATAAATACCCTCTACATTCCAAATGTGTCTTCCTATTCAAAATATTATCTTATGAGTTTCCTCTTCAAGACTAATGAATACGTAGTAGGTATTTCTTACGATCTTTAAATTTAGAATTCGTCTGTACGTGTGTATGCATTTATGCTCTAAGGTTTGAGCTTAGTGGAACGATAGTATCCGTAAGTCACATTTCGAATTTTTGCTTTAATCAATGCATGATTAATTAAGTCACATATACAATACTTATCCACAGAACTCTAGTCAAAGCCATTGCAAATTTCGAGCATATTATTTAAATCCCTATTATTGATTGTTATAGTAAAGCAACTGCTAGTAGCGACTAAACACGAAGTAGTAATTGCACTCACGGTTCAAATACATTTCTTTAGCCATTTCGGACGATCCAATAATTTTTATAATTAAAATTGTGTATAAATGATTAAAAATAACTAAGCTAGCCAGCAGTATACTAGGTATACAAGTTATTGCAATGACTAACATAAATATTATAGAACATTCAAACATGAGATATATTTTTATTTCAAAATGGTGGCCTTGCCAAATTTTAAAGTGTTGTAAAATGTGTCGGGAAATTTTTGTACCAATCTATACCAAACACGAAGTACAAATATCATTTAATACATTATAATCGATAACTACTTTCACGCAACATTTTATATAAGTATTCATATTATAATGAACTATTCAGTCGGCTTCAATAAAGTTTAGTGAAGTAGTAATGCTATAATATATTTTTTACATTTACAACATTTTAAAAGTAAGAATTTTTTCAAACGTGCGTTATTTTCATAATATTTGGCTCATTTGATGCGAAATGATTTTGCTTGCATAAAATAAGCACGTAACTATAATATGTTGTTTGATAGCAGTAATATTAAATAAGGTTATACTTATTTCCTCAGCGATTACATATTCCAATTTCTGGTAAAATGTTATTTCTCGCTCTTATTGACGAAGTTGCAATCACCAGATCTCTTAACTCGTTGGGATCACGGTGGCTGGGCGGTTAGCCTGCTCGCCTCCCACCAAAGCGAGACGGGTTCAATCCCCGACCATGTCACTCCCGGATTTTTGCATGTGGGAATCGTACCGGACGATCCTACTAGTCAGCGGGTTTTCTCGGGGATCTCCCGTTTCCCACGCCCCTTCATTTCGGCGCTGCTCCATACTCATTTCAATCACCGTCATCGGCACTCAAGACCTCGATGCCCAAATCTCTTCACTCACTCACTCTTAACTTGTTCAGTTATCGGAGTGCTCGTCGTTTAGCGCAAAATATAGTACCATAAATCATAGGACAGACGCCCTAACGCTAAATGGTTGTCAATAAAAGCTCGTGTTATGGAATGTTCGCCATCAAATGTGCACTTTTAAAACTCCCGCTTCAGATCTACATTTCTCTCAATTTTGTATCCTTTCGATATATTTTAACATTGCCATGGACCGACAGACTATTATTTATGAGTCCATAAAGTATGACAGAAAATATTTAACTCGTTTATATAGTAAATTAACAATATGCCAATTGATATAACTACCATAAAACAAAATGTACAGTTATAATGGCCCAAATTTAAGAAATGGAACTGATTTTTTTTTCAACTTAAGAGCTAACTTTATTGGAAGTATGCCAGTTCTGAAAAGTGTAGAGAAAATTTAAAATGTTACTTATTAAACGAACCGTCCATAGGCGAAACTTCTGTAACGTTGAACGCCTGTCAGTTGCATGCATGTTCTCTATGTTACCTTGGCCCCTATCCGATAAGAAATTATTCTCATAATCGTTGCCAAATATGGAGTAAATAAGCAAGCCACTGTTAACGTTAAAATGTTTGCACTTGTGGAATTGGCATCCTAGCGGGGACGAGTCTCATGCTCTGTCATTCCACCTGCGTGACACGGAGCGAGGCCTACCCACGCATGGTAGCCTAGAGTCGCACCGCGCACATGTGTCAAGTACTCCCTAACAGTTGAAGATAGTCAACAAATTCATAACATAGTCATCGCCCCCGACAACGAAGAGGATGGTTGTGTCAAGTACGCTCTAAGTCATCGTATAAGCATAGTTGGTTACCATTTCCCACCCACCAGACCTATAGTCACCCAATTCATATCATAGGCATCACCTCCAATGACAAACAGGCTGGTAGGGACAATCACACCTTAAGGCCTCTTATAAGTATATTGCCCGACGTTTCCCACCCACCAAAACTATGACCACGAAATTCAAATCACATGCATCTCTTCCGACTGCAATCAAGGAGATAAGGGCAAGTACGCCTTAAGCTCTGTTACAAGTATAATTTGTCAGCATTTCCAAACCTTTGAAGTTCAAGAAAATGTAACAACAGTCCACTAATGTAAAGAAAATAAAGGTATACATACAGGCGCGTCGCAAAGTTACCATTGCATGTTGGAGTGTAGGGTCTGAAATAATATACACATACGAATTCGCCTGCACGCACTCGTCTAGCAAATAGGCGCATACTGATTTCCCTCTACCCCACTACAGAGACAATTACAATATAGCTTAGTATTCGACCTGTTGGACGGTGATATAAATTATTGCAACATAGATAACTGACTGGTTGTTAAACAGAACTGCTCCTCTTCGGTACTACATGAAGGCAGCACTGAGTGGTCGGCAGTGAGGGGTTAGCAGTGAGCGTTCAACATGCAAGGGTTGGGGAAACCAAGTGTATAATATATGAAACCGTCCTGTACATCAAAAATCAGTTACGTAACAAACAATAAATGACTAGCAAATATGGAAATACAAAGTTTGATGTCATAACGAGTCCCAATATATAAAAATACCCGATGGAGTCACAGTTAATGATAGTGATATCAGTTTTGCTATCATGCCGAGAAGTTTAGTAAAAGATAGAATGCATGCCGACATGAGAAAGAACGAATCATCACAAGGGCCAACCGCAAAAATGACTACAATGCGTAAAGTGCGATACATATTACGCGACTTGTAAGGACTCTGTTCCATTGCTTGCCACAAAGCAACATACATTTTAAACCATTACTCGTGCAAGAGAGACGTCACTGCTACGCGCTAAGCACTTACCAATCAGCGCAATTACATATTACACAGGCGTCGAGTGCTGCACGCTGTGTGTTAAACGGTGCTATACATTATATCAGACCATCCTGGCCAATACAAGAGAATAGCAAACGATATCCTTGCGAACCGACTGAAACGAAACCATCGCATTCAGAGTACAACCAACACTCACAACACTAGCAGCGGAACACATCCGACCCGGTGGATGTAGCACGATCAACTAACATCGTGAGAATTTGTAAGGCAGCCCAGGCTATCGATCGGCATCATGGAAACTGTGCAGATCTCGACAAAACCCGCCCTAATATTAGGTTCACCTCCACCACTAGGAAAAAAAATTACAGGTTTTGTCTAAGTCTGAAAGAGAATTAATATTTTAGTATATTGTCATCTCTCGAACTCAGGTTCCTAACAACGGCTGCTTGACCAATACACATATGCTAACGCCATATTTGTTTCTCCAGTTGACCGCTAGAGTGCACGACAATCGTCTGCTAGGGTCGCGATGGTCTTCATCCAACTTCGTTTTCCTTGTCACCTGTCAAGGGGGACGCCGACATCGTTTGCATTGCCGATGGCGGTCGCTAGGAGCACTCGTATCGACACACATGGCCGATTTCCAACGTGCAGCATGCAGAACACTTACCTATGCATGTAGTACTCGGTACAAGTAGCTCAAAAAATGCCAGACGCACGAGGTTTCGATCCAACCGCCAATGACGGCTGCAGCTCGACTGTTCCGATAGCACAGGGAGACTGCAGCGGTATGGTTTGACTGTGAGGGCTTAAAGTCGCAATTAAGAGCGTGAGCCTAACACATGGGTTGGGGGAACCTCGTGCATCATATGAAACCGTCCCATAGATGAAAAAACTTAAGTCACATAATAATAAATAATAAAGGCTCAACATAGACGCAGGATCTAGTATCGAAAATCTACTATAAAAATACCTGATAGTTTTACAATCCGTAATAGCGATATCAGTGTTCCTATTGTAACGAGAACTTAAGTAAAATGCTGGAATGCCCTTCAACGGGAAAACGATCTTATGTACACAAGCACCAAACAAACAAACAAAAAAAAAACAATATGTCAAGTGCAGTACACTATTTACCAACCGTGATAATTTGAAGACGCGTTATACGACTTGGAAAGGCTGTGTTCCTTTGCTTGCCACTAAACATCATGCATTTAAACCACTGGTCATGCAAGAGACGACGACATTGCTACATATTGATGTTTAGATATTAGAAATTCAAAGGAAAATAGATACAAACACCTACCAACCTATGCATATTGCGCGAGAAACAAACGCTGTATATTATGTTATGCCAAAAAAAAAAATACTGTCATGAAGTACTGATGCCAGCAGACTTAAAAAAGGAAAATAGTTATAATCACCTACCAAACAATGAATATTGCACAAGCGTCCAGCACTCTACATCGTATCAGTCGTTTTTGGACAAGGTCATGTGACTGAAAAATTATACGGTAGCCTTGGTTAGTACAGCAGAATAGCAAACAGTTTTACCCACTTACACCCTCCGTCCGAGCTATGATACAGTACAGAGGGACGCGAATTCCACTACCAACCAACGCATAATGCGCGAGCATCGAGCGACGTACATCACATTAGACTAAAATAAAATACATGGCAGAGTCGTGAAGCAGGGGGAACGACAAGGTCGACATTGCTACAAACCGATGCAAACAGATATATAAAAAATACATTGTAAAGGAAACTAGTTATAAGCACTTACATACTTGCGTTTATTACACATTCGCTGTGAGTTGTACGTCGCGTTAGATTATGCTAATCATTACCAGGCAGCCTTGCCTAGTACGGCAGAATAGTAAACGATTTCCTTACGAACCAATCGGAATGAAACCGTCAAATTGAGATTACAGGCAACACTCACAACCCGCATCAGTAGCGGTGGAACGCATCCACCCTGTCCAACATTATGTGATCAACTAACATTTCGAGAATCTTAAAAGTAGCCAGGTGGTCGACCGACGGTGTAGGCACTGTGCAGGTCTCAACGAGTCGGAGGGATGGTACATACACAATTTGTGAGTTGAGTCAGGCTCCAGGGTGGCAGACCAGCTAAGTCACTCATACACTTCCTTCTTTTCTCGTCAGCAATTCTCTGGCGCTGTTTGGTCACATGTTTCCGAAACACGTTGTATATAAAATTACTGCGATATTTCCTTTACTTAAAACTACGTATGGAAATGTATAGTCTAAAAGTTTTTACAACGAGAAGACATATGTTTCAGTATAACAGTGTACTCTGCAAACTCTCGGGCGAGTAGGAGGGAAGGAGTACGGACAGTATCGGGCAAGAGTCCGCGACTCGTCTTCAACAATTGACCCTTTCGAATCACGTGACTTTTTTTTATGTTCGCTTTTAATAAAATTTTTAAATGACAAACAGCGGAATATTGAATGCATGTTTATAGCGGAAAAATTGATATTGCATTCTTGCAGAATTTATTATAGCTTCAGAAAGTATGAATTGAGGGGTATTGCTGGTAGTTTAGAAAGAAATAAATTTAAGGAATTAAACATGGGATCGAACGTTTGGTAATAATCACTTCTTTGGGTGGTTCAAACCTGTAAAATGTTGATGGTCGAACACGTTCCCCGGATGTTCAACTACCGGGATTTAACCTTGTAGATTATAAATACTGCGATTTTCTCCAGGGTCATATACTGTAGAAGATTTAGAAGTGTTAAAAATAATGGGAGCATAGCGACAGTACCTGTATGTTGAAAGGGCGGGTTGGGTCTGTGGAATGTCGCGGTCAGCGTACTAGCTGATTTCGAGGAAGGGCAAACTCAAACAATTTAAACGTACCCCATGTATTGCTTATATGTTGTATCGGAGTTTTTATAGCTCGTATTATATTGTCCTGAGCTTGAGAATTAATAAAACTATTGTGTGTGTAGCTATTTATTATAAAAATATCATTCCCGAAGAAACAAATTTGTATTAATTCTTCTTCCTACGTCTAAAGTGAAAGTGGGAATGCATGGCCTATGACCTTTTGTCTAGCTATTATGAATTACGTTGCCATACAGTGTACAATTAAAAAAAAATCTAAAATTGAACTCTATTTAAACACCAAGCTACAATATATACTGACCCATTCTCACAAAGGACATTGTGCATTACCATACAAAAAATTGATGCTCAAATGAAAATTTAAATTTGTTTTCTTGTGCAAGCATTCAATATTTTTGTCAGACATGCTAATTTGTAAAAAAAACTGGGTGCATTTTAAAAAATTTACATTCATTTTATAATATTTGGGAAATAAAATAAAATTCACAGCAAATATAAAATGTAGTACATTGTAGTTTTAATAGCAACAATAGTTTATGTTATCTAGCATTTGATTCATTAGAACAAACAAGAGCCTTTCAATGGAACAGGAAGAATTTGTAAACTTCAGCAATTAAAAAGTTCACACTACCAAATTAAAACACACTGTTTTCTACACCATTAAGTGTAGAATAATCAACAAAGTGACGTGTGTTCTATCTGGCAACATGCTTTTTATGGATATCTTAAGGGACAACAAATTTTTAATGAATATTTTTATATTTCCTGTTGGTCGTAGTAGTAAAACCTTTCTGAATCTATCTGTAGTACATAGTAATACCATTGTTCCTTATTACTGACCAAGTACTTCTTAAGTACTTCTTAAGCACTTCTTAACATTATATATGGCTACTCCCTTCGGACATGCTACGAGAACTCTAAAAGTTACTTTGCTGGCAACACTGCTGCTAATTAATTTCTAAGTACCAAGTCGCAAAATGTGCTATTGGTGAAGTTAATGTACAAGTTTTCCAATCCTCTCACACCAATCCTAACTGAATAGAGAATCTGTATGTGTAAGTTATTCTCATTGATGGACTTTGAGTGAAGTCCATTAGTTATCTATACATTTCCCGTAGGCACTATTAAGCAAAAAAAGTTAGTATCAATGTGCAAAAAAAATCATTACTGTCGTCACTGTCACACTCCTTGTCCTTCCAACATCAGAACCATTGATACAAAATATGGTACGGAAAAAAAACGTTTGTGAACCAGCACACTGATGTAATCAATATTACATTATTTTCAATGCCATTCTCCAGACGATAAACCAGGACATTTAATTAAGTGCAGCAATAAAACAAATTGATAGTAAATCTCAAATATTTTTTAGTATCTTTCAACGCTAAATAATACTTCGACGTTTTGACTTTCAATATTTTTAAAACAAGCTTTTAGCACAGTGGACTATCAATCACATAACAATAAACTATACGATTGCATTACAATGATTCTGAAATATTTAATGACACACAACCTCAACAAAATATAGAACTACTGCAAACAGTCAACCCAGTAATTTTAAGTTTTTATTTGTTCTCTAACTGTATCTTCTGTACTTCCTCCCTTGGAAATGGTATCGTAAGCAAGCGGACATTATTTAGGGCTTGTTTTAAAAACCATGTTGTATATACTCGGGGGGGAGGGGGGTAAACACACCCAAATGTTAGAAATACAGTATCACTGAGCTTTAATGGAAGTGCCAGCTGTTACGTTTGGAATGAATCAAATGCAATGCTGTAAGAGAATTACATCACAACATGAAATATAGATGAATAATATAGCTTTCCAGGCTGCTGTTTTACATAAAAGTGTTTGAGGCAAAAATGTTACCTAGGATACCAGTTGCCTCTATAGCGTTTAGTGTAGAAGAGATTGTATGTATAACTGATAGCAGTTATTAACTCTAATTTCAGTTTTAGCATTAAATATAAATCTGTGCAAATTATGCTTACTATATGGACATAAACCTGTCTTGAATAAGTTTCACAATAATATAAACTAGAAATAACAAATAATTTCTGCAGATACATATATTAAAACAAGACTTTAATACGTATGGAAATCAAAATTATTTTTTTTAGACATAAAAAAAATGGTCATCGAAGAAAAACACTTCAAGAATAACTTTAAAATGTTTGTCATAATATTTGGTGGATACGCAGTATACATATAAGCTTTTATCTTTCAAGTAAGTTTCAACACTATATCCAGATAAACTAGAAGCACTTTTTATAAATGTCAGCTATGTAACTCAGAATCATACTGAGCACTTAAAAATTATTGAAACTTTAATTTTATGATCAGGTTTCTTGGACTTCTCAAATTGATAGAGAAATAAGTTGGTCTAAGATGCTTTAATTTGTTTTAACAGTCTGGCGAGAACGCAGGAATAAAATAATGACAGCACTTCTCAGATAAATGTATATATTTCTTAAAAAATTAAACATCTAAACTTTACAGAAAATAAATAATGAAAGCTATCCAGAACAAATTAACGTTATACTGTATGTTTAAGTTACTAATACAGCTGATTCAAAATATTCTAGAAAAAAGTTTTAACATCAATTACAAATGTAAATAATATATGTACTGTCAATATCGGACCAAAAAGATACATTAATCACTTACCAAGGAAAACCTTCGTTTTGCCAAATTTGTTTAATTTATGTTGTATTTATAAAACATATTTCTGTGGTCATTAACGATGTTGGCAGATGAGTGACTTCATACAAAACACCATCATCACATGTTGGTGTTAAATAAAACCAAATTATGTGTCAACTTAAACATTCACAAAAATAGCACACACAATTACTGCACTTTTCAGCCATTTAAAATCTAGATATTCAGCAATTATGACAGGCATGGATTTGGTTCTGACAGCTGTCAATGATCTCTAAGATTCTAACGACTAAACTTGATGTCTAAAATTCTTTCTGGTATACAGCAGAATTTTAATACAAAATTACACAAGGTGCCACGAAATTTTATAGGCCTACTTAAAACTGAAAAGTACATTACACTGAATATACATTTAATTATATTAGGTACGTCTGCAAGGGATTTGAAAGATACTGTAGATTAAGTACTTCAAACTGAGATTTTACTGTAAAGTGTACTACATTTAAAGCTTGATGGGAATATTCAATATGAAGCTAAAACATTTCTCACTAAATTAAAATTCAAAGTTCATTATCTCTCAGAATCTAAAGAATAAAAAAAGGGGGTGGATAATTACTGGACTTATGTGTATCATACACGTGTATTTAGAGTAATGTTTCCCACTCAACATAAAATTGGACCTCTTGAAGCACATAGCCCATCACTGCCAATAATTGTGAACATTTTAGTGTTCATATATCTTTGTTAACACATGTACAACTTTTATCACAACATTTCAGAAACAAAATTTATGCTCAACTTACTCTAATTGTCAATGTATTTGAAAATATGAAGTCGATATTAATTGTCAGAAAGAATTTTCCCCTGGAAAGATCTGCATCGAGCTAATGTATCAAAATTCTTTGTAAATCATAATTACCAACGTAGTCAGACAGGTGCCATTCAAACAAAATAGTTTCCGTTTACCTGTCAGGTTGATAAAATATGGCAGATACTAACTTAATTATATGCAACCATATTATTAGCTAAAAACGATTTGTGTTACGAAATACACCTTTTACAATAATCACAATTCTCATCCAAATTTTAAGAAAATTAACACAAAAGTTAACAATTTAATGTTATAAAACATTGGAAAACTCATAAATGGAATTATATCTATACTCTATTATGGAATTATCTTGCACTACAACAAATACAAAATTATATATATATACTTTTATTAGAATTATATATATACATAATTTTCTTAAAATTATATAAACATAATTCTAATAAAATTCTGTGGTATTACAACATAACATTACTTCTTCAAACTATCTGAAAATGTAAGTTCAGTGAACCATAGAAAAAGTAGGCCTAACTGATGAATGGTGCTACAAGAATGACAGTAGTTAAATCAGGGAAAACAGAGAAAAACTGCTTTGTCTTGTTGCCACTCTGAAACATTCATTCCGATAATGTTAAATTTTCCAGTGGTTTTCTTGCGCAGTAAGTTTCACTTAAGCTAGCTCCTATTTTACTAACATCTACTGCAGAACATTTCTGTTTGTACACTAAAATAGCATACTACAAAAAATTAGTCAAATTTTGCGCAAATGATGCTTATCTTCATCATCATCGTCTTGCCCTTCTGTAGTAGGTTTCAATATGCCACCTTCAGGAAGCTGCAGTTGAGAGCTGATTGTGAGAAGAGGATCTGATGATGCAGTCAAATTTCTCTTCATACCTCTCCAATGAAAAAGCACACAATTTCTTGTAACCCACCTGTAGAGAAAATACTGAATCTAATTTACTGTAATATTCCACAGAATATGGTTTTGCTCACAATATCATGCACGTTGGTAATGGCTTTATATATACGGAAAAATAAAATGTATTTTGTATGTTCGAATTCCTGTCATAAGAAATTTCTCAAAAATAATTGTAGGGACAAAAAAAATTTCCCGCCATTTTTTAATTTACAGTAATTGTTAAAGATAGGGGCTTATCCAAAAATATTGGAAAAATGTCTTACAAATGGTTTGTATCAAGAGTACTAATCCTGATAAATATATATTGCACCAAGGCACTGTAATATTTGAAGTGAAAACTATGATTCGTGATAGTTGGGAGTGTTGTGAGAAGGAACACATTATTTTCGCGAAAATATTTCACGACCAGTTGAATTTCATAACACTTTAGCTCAGATCAACATCCGTGATTGGATGATCTAGGTGTTTCGCGTTTTAGGTGTCTGCCGGCGAATCTCAGACATACAGTATCGGAGTTACCTAAGTCTGATTGGTGAGTCAAGTAAGAAAATGTCTCCTCACAAACACTTGCCGCCAATAAGCAAAATAAAACTAGTGGTACACCTGTAGAGGATTGAAATCCAGCTTGCGCTAAAATATTTTCGTGAAATTAGGATCTCCCTAGTTGTAGAGAACCTAAAAAGAACGTAACAAGATTCATCACTAATTTACGTATAACTTACCACAGACTGCAAAAAGTCAGTACCACTATTACATACGCCTTATAAATATAAGGTAGGGAAGAGTTTTTTAACTATGGTTTAATTTTTCATCAACAAACACAACAAATATCTCAGGCAAACAAGAATGGTGACAGAATCAACTGTGGCTTGTATTAACCTAGCATTTACCTGGAGTGATTTAAAAGAAACAAAGGAAAACTAATCTCAGGATCGCTGGACCAGGAAATGAACATAGGTCCTCCTGAACAGTGTATCAACACTGTGCCACTTTGTTTGGCAAGGAGGCAGTGAATCACTTACATACACAACAATAAGTAATTAGCGTTGCGTTCATTGCTACTGTTTCTGCGCAAGAACATGGCGATCTATGGCCTCAACAATATCAAGAGAAATAAGAAAGCATTTTACAATATTATAAATTTATAACATTGTTTTGATAATGGGTAAAAAAATAATAACAGCGAATTTAACATAATCCTAGCCATTGTTCCTAAATATAATTCTGTCACAGTGAAAGCAGTAACTTATTACAGGTGTACATATAATTTTAAAGAGGAACAAACAGTAGCATTACACGATGCACATATACTGTAGTTTATATTTGTGTAGTGCGTAGTTATATATTTGCTCGACATGCTTTTAATACTGCAATACTGGGTGCAAATTATTAATTGGTGATGGAATCTGCCAACAAGACATCACAAGCTGGACACCAGTGTGGAGGTTGTAGCTACCCTAAAGAGTTGTAGCCTAATTGCGTCTGTTGCTATTTAATCACCTCAAAATTTATCACAAAAATGCACTTACTGGTATACGCTGTTCACAGTAAAGTGAGCTCTTTTGAGGCACTAGTTAATATTTCCTTTCTGTAATTTTTTATTCTTTAACATTTAAAAAAATAATATTGACATGCAAGTAATAAACACAGTTTTTATATTCCACCGCACTAGGAAGTTAACGTATAAAAGAAGAATAAATTATATTTATGGAATATTGTTCCAAAATAGAGGGCTTTCACAAATGCTTTATTTACAGTGAATAACTTATAATAGGCATACAAAAGAAATAGCACTAAATGTTCACAGAAACACCAAACCTCCTATTTTAATCGAATAAGTCAATATAAAAACCAAATTTTTTAACAAACCAAATTATGGTAAAAACCTACATTACAAGTATTAAATTTAAAATAAAATATACTTAACTTGCCTGATAGAAATGTTTGGAGCAGATACTTGTGTGGCTATTAAATTGTTTGTCCTGTCAAGTCAGCGGGCTTGACATCTTGCCTTCCTTCTCTGTAACAGTTTAGTTTTGCTTTACTGACGTCAAAATCGCAGGAAATCTCAAGAATTATTTGTTCGCATTCCTGTAACTTTTATTGGATCAAGTGCAAACGGCACACAACATGGCCTTACAAACCCACGGTGCTCTACAAATCAAATAACACTAATTATGTTGTTTACATAAATAATATCTTTCATTATAAAGAAAATATTCGGGATAACTTTGGTATCAAATATACCCCGTTACATCTACTACAGAGTAAAAATATTTTCCACAAATTTAACCAGAACGTTTCTTAGAGAACATCAACAAACGTCAAACGCCACATTGTTTGTCATCGAAATCTGAGCAGCGAGAAAGTAATCACTGGTGTGACGTCAATGCAAAGTGGTCAACAGTCACATATACATAAGGTGCCCTGCTTCGTAGTTGGAGCTTGCCTCATCCTCCCCATGCTATTACACTGTACCTAGTCGGACTATCAGTTATCAAAATCACGCCCACAACCAGGACAGTCACATGTTTTCCTATGTGTTTTTATCTTAAAGCCCAGTATTCAATTATCGTTTTGCAGTCTGACATATTCCCTTGATCATGTCCTCCAGTTTCTCTTTTCAATCCTTTCTAATTCATTAATTTTTTTAAATTCTCGTTTACTTTTCTATATTGGTCTTAACTAGCGACGATGTCGTTATTTATTATTTGTGTGATCGTGTTTTGTTCCTTACTGATTTTACTTTTGGAAATGGTTGGAGCTCAGAGATCGGCAATGCGGGGTTGCAGAGTAAGTGGGTTTGTGGAAGTACTTTGGTAACGAAACAAGCATAATCCAGCATTTTAATTACCTTCAGAAGTTGGATATAGTGGAAATTGCGAATGGTAATGTACTTAAAATATAACTTGATCCCCGAATATCTTGTTGACCATAATAAAGCTAGTTGTATGTGAATCATGATAGTTGTTTTCACAGCCATCTGACTCGTGGTAAGTCACAAGAGATGGTACGAAATAGTCTGCAGGAAATATGTTTAAATTGAATAGGTGAGGATTTTACTGTAAAACGCACAGTCGCCGTTTTACCATGAACGCATCGAAACAAACCAGCTTCATGTTTCAGCTGAACGCTGGATGCATGGTACCGCAGTGTCGGCATCCATGCCACATCTTTGAACTAAGCACATTCTAATAACAGAAAAACACTTTGTCATATACCTGAAGTGTACGACTGGGATGAGGAAGCCGAGCGGTAGTGCAATGAGATTTCCTCTGCAAAACAGAATTGCAATCAGCGTACAGGTAGAGCGATGCTTTCGAATGTTGTTAATAGTGTTTTAGACATTCCATAAACATATACATTCTGGTACTTCTTTGTATAATTAATCATCCATTCTCTGTCTGGGAAAAAATTACTGCTGGAGGAACAGGAAAACCCACTTACGGAACAGACACTTTGAAGACAGCCCGATTTGGCACCGTTTTTGTTCGTAGACTATAAACAGCAAACTCCTTTCTAAGACACTTATCCTTCCCCTTCTTATCTTTTAAATTTAAGTTCTCTTAGAACCCTTATCATGCTGAGTACTCCTGCATGATACGGCAGTATTTATTTAAAATCCGAACAACGTTAAGGGAAATTGTTTTAGAAGGTACAGCATACATGCACATATTTATGTTTTACTGCAGGCCACATTTACTTCTTTCAGCATTCACATCTTCCTATGTTAAGGTCGATATATTACAGTGTAGGCAAGAAATGTTTTCTTACCTGTAAACTCGTCATACCACGCACAAAAATGTTCATGCAACTATTATTAGAACAATGTCTCAATGCACATTGACTGACCGTCACTAGATTCCCACCACATATTACCAACTTTGTAGAAGTGACACTACATACTTTTAGACGACACGTACCCTTAAAGAACTTCCCTTAAGTTTGGAAATATGTTGTGTAATATTCCAAATATTTAGCTAATGTTGGGGGGTAAAATTAGAAATTTGACACTGATGTATCTTTATACCCAAGAAAAATTCAAAATAGGATTTGTTTAAAAGATGTTTAAATTCATATATGTAAATAAAATTCTTCAAGAGGAAAATTAAATATATATAAGTAAAGGTATAAAATACTTGTTATTTATAGAAATATTCGATTAATTTTTCGTACCATTTAAGGTTAATATCTAAGTAAGACATGAACTAGGAAGGATTTAATAAAAGAATAAAGTATTATTTTTTTAAAAGTTAAAGATTATTTTGACAAGATGCTATGCAGGCCTATAGCGGGTTGTAAGTTATGTTGGAATAACAACTTTCTGATAACTTTATGTATTGTATACTTTGACTCAACAAAGAGCTTAAAAAGAAATATGGGTCATACTGGAAAGCGTGTAAGGCGTAAACTTAACTCCATCAGTTATTTATTATGGGATGATATTACTAATGCAGAGTTAGTGTGGTGCAGAGTTAGTGTGGTACAGTGGCTGTCACATCGCGGGCTCGCGCTCCGTCTAGATGTTCACAATGATTGTTGGTGGGGGGTGGGAGGTATACCAACAAATTTTAACTAGTGGTTAACATTAATTTAAAACATCGCTATCCACTGTTGGCAGAAGTTCTCAATTGTTTGGCATTTGGTATGTAATACATTTTACCAACATACTAACAATGTTGGAAAATGTCAGTAAGTCTTCGGTTGGTAAATAGCAGGATATTGGTTGGCTTCCGACTAACAACATGACGTTTGGCAAACTTATGCCCGAGCGGCATTTTGTTGCTCAGCCAAAGTTATTTATTCAACATTGGCTCAATATTGGAGCAATGAGTGAGCCAACGGTGGTCCGTCCAAACATTGCATTGTGCTCGCAACTGGAGCACAAGTGCTTTCACGTCTGCTTGATCAGGTGCTGGGCGAAGTTAATTCAAATTGGTTTTCAACTCTTTATATAGTTTAGTGATGTATTCAGAGAATTTTGATGAGTGTGTACAGCTCAGGGAAGTATTCAAATATTGCGCAAGGCAGACCATACCGCCAATATAAAAATATTTTCTGTGGTGGAAATTTCGATCCTAGGTCACATAGTTTCTGAAAAATTTATCTCGACTGACACAGAGCGAACTAAATCATTGCGAGATTTTCCTCCTACCATAGAGGCTAAAGGTGTTTCTTGGTCCTTTGGCAGTGCTTATTTATTTCCTAAATTTATTTCTAAATTTGTTGACTATGCCACCCCTTTCAATATATAAAGGAAAAAACTGTGTTTGTCTCGGACAAAGAACAACAAGCATGTTTTGGGTCCCGCAATCAGGACTGCTGACTTTTTAAACCCCCTTATTCTCCACACTTAGGCTTCAAGCATAGCACTCGACGCTCTATTGTCTTAAGAAACTTATGGGCAGAAACAGCAAATCCCTTTTTGCTTCGCGAACCTTGACCAACCAGGAAAGGGAAGCTTATTCATTATACGAATTGGAATGATTAGCTGTTGTTTTAAAAGACATATTCAAACATATTTTGCAAAACAAGGAATGTATTCTTTAAACCTATGATCAGGCTCTTCCTTGGTGACTTGCACACCCTAAGAAACTCGGAGATTAAAACTGTTGGATTGTAAACATGTTTTCACTGAAATTCAAAATCGAGCATATCCATGGCACTCAGAAAATTGTCAGGGATGCATTTTCTCTTGTGTTTTACAACTATCAGGAGACAGTTTCTTCTCAAACTGAGTCATATTTGTAAAGTGCCTTGCTGGCTTAATTTCCCATTACATATTCAGGACATTTAAATTCGACAAATATCAGGCCAATACAATGTCGAAATTTTGTATTAAGTTTAGAAGGGCATTGCTCGTAAATATTACATCTCCAAAGGTATTTTATATTGCAAACCTCGCTTTTCAAGAAAAATATCAAATATTATTTTTATTTAAAAACCTTTGTCACCTGAATTTTTAATATTTTCTTTCATCGCCCTTATAAACCCATTTGGGAACTTCTGAATCTTTCAATGAAATCATAGAAATGTTCATTAGGGAAGGCATGTATCAGGACATTTCTTAAAGAGGAAAATTATGTAAACAATGTGCAGAAAGCAAACCGGAGCAAGATACCTATCTCGACATTCTCTCAGAGGGTGAAGAGGAGGGCAGCGCAGAAAGTTCTCAGTGGTTTTTGGGTTGTTTCCCCGCCCAAAATCAGGTTATACTATACGGAATTTGTTTGATTTTTTACCCTCTCTAAATATACCACAGAAACAACAATTAGCACATTGAAAAAATTCAAATAAAAAATGATAGTAATTCCATATATTATTGTTTCAGATACCAATTCAAATTCCAATTAGGTAAATTAAAACATGTGTTGCAGTCATGGTATCCAACATATGACAACAACGCCTTACTGTCGCCAGCCGGCACGTGCGGTGCGCTTCAACAAGATTTTCTGTTCCACACTTACTGCTTTCCAAGCTGACAGCCAGAATAGGAAGAACAAAACCTGGTTCACTTATGAATGGCATTTACTTTTATGCACCATGAGGGACACAAATCAAATACATTTGCGTACTGTTTACGTACGAACCAAACACACGCATGTACAATCTTTGGTCAACTGCAACTGATGACTCCAAAGAAATTCAGGAGATTTGAAAAAAGAGCTCGAAAGCGTTAGAATATGGCACATGACAGATTAAATAAAAAGTTGAATATGGACGCAATGAAAATCATCTTAAGGTAGGAGATTCTGTATTGCACAGTACACCTTGAGTAAAACCATGCACAAAAGAGCAGCTGAATCAGCCATCGTGTTGGAAGGGTCCTTATCAAATATGTTTCCTCACTCCAGTCACATTTGCACTTTGTGTTCCCACCCCTTCCCAAAATTAAACATTTGTGTCACCGGTTCACATCACTATATGCAAAAAGGCTTCTCCTAACCTCAGATAAGTAAACACTTTTTATGCACTGTCATTCCGGTAGTCTTGTGGACTGATCAATCATAGTTCATTTCCTTCTTTCATCTGTGACATGCATATTTTATTTTCAATTTCAAGTCAACTTGTCTGGTATTTACACCTGAGGAGTAAACTTCAGTGATTTTCTTTTAGAAAAATGCATGCACTAAATTGTAATTTCACATTGTTTGAAGGCGCCATGTTCTTAGTTTTAAAGGATACCGACTTTAATTTTGCAATGAACAGTGTGATGCTATTCCCCACCTGTGGCACACAGAGTGGTTCATAGGGTCGGAGTTAATTCCTCCAGGCACAGACTATAAGGTGTCTGGGATTTGAGGGTGTATCAATAAGGTAGTCTTTTGGTGTTTCACTTTAAAGGATGGATATATTGTCTCGAGTTATAAAAAAAATATACAGAAACACTTCCGAGGTGTGGTACTCTAATTTAGCTAACTCGGATTAACTGTGGACAACGTCGTAGTGGAGGGGGGCTTCTCTGGATGGTGACTTGATACTTAACTATGGTGGTGGTGCTGGTATGATGTCAGCTGTGGATGCGCTCCGGCGATGTAAGTGGCCTTGGTAAAGGCCCGCGTTTGGTGCCGTCTCCCCTGGACTGCTGTTCTGGGTTCGTTCTGACGTCCTCTCGGCGCGGTGATAATGAACTGTCCTGTTCACTAACTGTCCTACTGACATACTCATGTACTGATGTACTGTTGTCGCCGGGGGTCCGATCACCCCCAGCCGCACTCGGCGCGACTGATTTTCAACTGCTCACTGATGCGGCCTAACCTCTCGGTGCGGTAATGTTCAACTGTCTGATCGTGCTGTCTGTGCGGTAATCTTCTAACAGATCCCGCCTCCCGGCAAAGAGGCTTATATCCTTTCTCGCCTCCCTCCCTAATTCCCGACACGTGTCCCCTTGTTGGGGGAGGGGGTGAGGTGGTAGGAAGCAGAAAAATGCATTTAAAAAACGTGCCATGGTTCCCTGATAGTTGGGGGGGTGGGGAAGGTGGCACGAGACTTTTTCCAAGCTTGTCAGCTATTCTTCCGCGGTGCGTGTTTTCTGACTTCAGGCAAAATACACCTGACTGTCTCGTGATTTTCCCGTGTTCACAAATTTTACTTGGCTTTGGTAGGGGGAGGTGGGTGGTGGGTGGGAGGCCTACGCAGCAGGACACGTGTAATGTCCTGCACATGCTCCTACTTTGGCTTGACCTTTCTCTGTGGTGATTACAATCGACATATGTATCTCTACACTGGTTTATGGTGACCAGGGGAGGGGGTGGGGGTGACAGCGCCGCTCTAATACCTAATTACGTCATGCGTCAAGTGTGATATGTGCAGTTACAACTAAAGAGTATTTTAGCTCTGATCATGAACATTATCTGTTGTTTCCAATATCTATTGTTACCAGTTTGTTTCTTACCAGTGTTTGCTGTTATCGGTGTTTATTATTGTGTTATTGTATTATATGCTGGGGTTATGCTCTAGTAAATGATTTTTTTGATGATCTTGATTGTTTTGTGTAAGTGTAGGGGAGAAACACAGTAGAATTCTCTTTAAAGGAATTCAGGTGTGCCCGAAGAGGGAGGGGGGGAGGACTGGCGTATTAAAAAAAAATGGCACTAACTTTTTTAGATTTTCGAGAAATGCGGTTGCAATATGTAATTTGAATGTGTTAAATTTTGATTAGGTTTTGAACATACTTAACTTTCATTCATAATTGTTTGCATATCGGTGGTTTCTTACCCTTCTGTTTAATTTTGGAACTCTTCTTGACGAAGAAGCCTCGCCCAGACCGGTAGGCCTGGGCTGTCGCTGAACGCAGCGGCCTGGGCGGAAGCCAGACGCTATATCTAAGCACTGCGTACCACGCCAAGGTTAGTCGCTCCTGGTCCTCTGCAGGTTACCGGCAGTTACCTTGTCAACTGCACGGTGCGTGTTTCGAACTAGCTTTTCAGCCAATTCGTACGTTAAAGTTGCTAGGGACGTAGCTCAATAATGACTTACTATTCGGTAGAGCACAACAGTATAAGATGAGTTTTATTACATGAAGATTATACAGTTGCTATTTAAATGACTATTGATCAGGAGAGCTTTAAATTGAATACCCAGATGATTATTCGTCACATTTAATTCACGCCATTTTATTTAAACCTAACTGGAAAGTCATCACCTTGTTAATGTTGCCGGAGGTTGATTCTACGAGACGGTTAGCGACGGCCGGCGTAACACCCGAAACAGCGCCTTTCGTCTTAGTCCTTTGGGTGACCCGACCAACGAAGCAGACCAAGAAGATGGGTGTGTCCGGCTGGCGTTAACCGTCTCGTAGAATCAGCCTCCGGCTACAACAAGGTGATGACTTTCCAGTTAGGTTTAATTACAATTTCGTGAATTAAAAGTAATAATGAATCATCTTAAATTCAATGTAAAGCTCCCGCGATCAATAGTAACATAAATAGTTATTGTAAAAGCTTAATGTTAATAAACCTCATCAGATACTGTTGTGATCTACCGAATCATGAGTCATTATTGAGCTACGTCCCTACTAACTTTCAAGTACGAATTGGCTGAAAAGCTAGTTCGTAACAGCGCGTGATTTCACATACAAAATGTTATCTGGACTGTTGCACTTTCATCATGCTCGCCCTCTCTAGTGGCAGTTTTGGAAACTACAGAATAGCTCATGTTTAACTCCCAATGCCAGTACGCATGGTCGTTCTCTCTTCAGTCTTCGTGATTGGCAGACTGCAAGCAAATACCATACACCGTATACACTGCCTGGTTTACATGACGAAGCGTGGCAACCATCGTCATTTGCGCCATGTCGTGGCGGTGTGTGGCAAATGAGCGGGATTTAAAATTTCACACAGGTTATTGAGGCACTTTAGGGACATTTCCCACAAGTTTTGAAATAATTACTACTGAAGTTTGTCAAATAAAATTGGTGATTAGCAAGAGGGTATTACAAGAAGATTTTATCTTTTTACACTATTGTATTAAAGATAACGAGATTTTTCTCTCTCTGAATATAGATGTGTGATGGCGATGCTGGGTACTCTGTGAATATTCGCTAACATCTGTATAACCTTCAAATGAATAACATGTGCAGTAAATACGTAACTAAACTATTCAGAAGTCATTTAATTTATTGGAATGCTTAATATTCAAGCGAAGTTTAAACATACAGCTGGGAGACAAACCAGCTCAAGTTTTAATAAACGAAATGTTTTTCGAAGGATTCTGGAAGTAACTTCTTTGACTTTTCGTAGCCATAAAAATATCGCCGTGATATATAGTACTTCGGCACACAAAGGTTTATCAATCACTTACACGTTCCGTAGTGATATTTTCAAAATACTGTGCAGGTGCTGAGTACAACTGAGACTAGTCACGTCAGTGTTACCAACCCTGTGATTGATGTAACAAAACTGTGGTTGTATGCTTATTTGTGTACCGTGATAGAAATTATGAAAATAATTGTGGTACGGTATTTGTTTTATTACCCAGTTCCTTTATTGTGTTTATGGTAATAACTGGTAGTAATGTAAAATATGTTGCTATACATTATGAAAGAATAGATTTTGTAATTGTGCAAAAAAAAAAAAAAAAAAAAAANTTTGTAATTATTTTACCACCGGGAAATGTTACCTATATTTGATTTAAATTTGTATTGGTTTTCGGTGGAATAACCTATAAGGTTATTTCTACTACACGAAGTTAAAGGGTGGAAACGTAGTATTTACCCTATGTCATTTTCCATACTTTAATTCTGTTATACTTTTATTTACCCTGTTTGATGCCAACGTTATAAATGTTTGGCGCTAGGATTTTACACTGAAGCAGTGTTCCGATTCAGCTGGTAAGGGACATTAACTGGCTATCTGACCTTCAAAGATGCATTGTGGTCATGTCACGTACGGGCATTTCTAATTTAAATGTTCTCTACCGCCAAGGATACGAGTGACGTCACATTCACGCACCCTTGACTGTAAGTACTGTTTTTTGAATTGTCAATAACAGTTTTGCACCTCCTTCCTGCCGTATGATGGACACTGTTGTTCGTACACAAACCAAGGCAAAATAAGAACATTTAATTAATTGATTTTTCAGTATTTGTGTTGCGAATTGCAAATCTAAGGCAAGTGTTCGAAATTATACCCAATTCATTACAAAGGGACCAAGGAAATGTGGGAAATTGTGGGTACTGAAGAGATCAAGGGCAGGCAAACAAGGGTATGTTTCAGTGAATTCGAACACAGCTCAAATTGAAAACATTTTGGAACATGGTTTATCAATTTAATCTAAAATTTTTGTACCTTATTTATTTTTAAAAAACCCAAAATAAGAAATGACGACATGTTTTACGTCAAAGAAATGGTATAGTGCAAAAGATCAGTAATTTTATTAAAGTGTTGAAACAAATTTTAAATTCTTTCTCCTTATTTTTAGTATGAAAATATGACTATATAATACGTAAATTTACAAAGTATTGCAAATATTACGTAGTTGTTAAAAAAAAGTAGCTATTGCACGTCTCAAAAAACTATATTAAAAAGTGTCCAAGACTGAACGAGATCTGCGAGGCATTTAACTTTTTTTAATTTTCGTTTTATTCTTTTGAATGTAGTACCTAACAATATAACAATTATTTTTTCTGAAGAGCAGATATATTAATTGCCGATTAGGGTGAAGTGAGGTGAAGCGGGAGTAGTAGCAGATTGCAATGATACGGAAAACGGAGTACACAAAAACAAAAATCTGTGAATTCACCTTTTGCAACCTTTGCCACACACCCAGCGTGACCTCGTCGAGGATTGAAACTGGTTTGCCAGGTTAAGAGGTGAACTGATTACACCGTGGCCACGTGCTTTAGTCCAAGTTGCACATAAATTACCTTCTGAATTTTTAAGTATTAGAATAACTTTCTCTTGAGAAATGTATTTGTGTGTGCATGCATTACGTTTAATTTAAATTGCTTTGTACTTAGAAACCCAATGTAACTCACATAGTAGATACGTAGCATAATGTTCAACTTTCCTACCCCCCTCCCTGTCACCTCTCCACCAAAAATGAAAAATCCCTGTGAATACTCCTGCACAAATGGCTTTGAAAATGTTTTCTAACAGAAAGTGAGGAAAAGATAAATTGTGTTCCACATATGTTCACTTTCGCGAATCTATTCGAGTTGGAAAACGTGTCTACTTCTCACTCAGGCAAGTTGCACAGAGCTGTAGGCCATTCACGATAAAGTGAGCACTTTTGAAACCCCTCTCATTTGGAATAATCCTAACTAATATTATAAATGCGAACGTGTGTTTGTTTGTTTGTTTGTCCTTCTTTCACGTCGCAACGGAGCAACGGGTCGACGTGATTTTTTGTACAAAGATAGTTGGAGGGTCGGGAATTGAAATTGGCTACTTCTTTATCCCGAAAAAATATCTCATTCCCCCAGGAAAATGTATTAGTAAAAATAACGCTCGAAGTATAATACTGCGTCAATGTAAGTTGTTAGTGTGGGACGAAAGTACCATGTCACACAAAAAAGCGATAGAGGCCCTAAACCGAACTCTACAGGATATACGAAACAATACAGACATTATGGGAAGAATTGTTGTATTACTGGCTGGTGACTTCTGCCAAACTCTATCGGCCATTCAGAGGGGCACACCTGCAGATGAAATCAAAGCCTGTCTTAAGTCGTCAATCTTATTTTCAGCTTGATGACAAATATGAGAGTGCACCTCTACAATGACGTTTATACAGGACATTATGTTGATACACTATTAAAAATTGGAGATGGGCGGTTAGAAACAGATGCCGAGGGCTGTGTGTCACTAAAGGGGGATTTTAGTAATTTGGTGCAGATTGATACGGAACTGATTGCTAGCGTTTACCCAGATCTACAAAGAAATATATCTGACGACCAGTGGCTATGTAAAAGAGCGATTCTAGCACCAAAAAATAACATCGTTAGTGCTCTGTTCTGTGTTTATGGTCAGTGTCTGTCTACTAACAAATACCGTTATTTCTCCCTATAAGTTTGTTATTATAACCACGCGAGCGAAGCCGCGGGTAAAAGTTAGTAGTGAGTATATGTATTAAATTTTACCCTAAGACGTTAACTTTCTAGTACGGTGGAATATACACACTGGGTTTATTACTTACGTGGTAGCATTTATTTTAAATGGTACTTAAAGGATAAAAAAAGCCTCAAAGCAAAAAGTAACTAGGACCTCAAAAGTGCTCACTTTCCTATGAACCGCCTACAAGAAATATCTTAGTTAAAGAGTTTAACTTGTTCTTTAATTTTTGTCTGCACTTACCTGGAATGAATTAATGGTAAGACAATGTGTAGTTTGTTGTGGCCGACAGCTGAGACAGCAAAATATACACTGAAACTGCTTGCTGTAGCAGACATGCATATTATGTGAATAATGTAGCATTTTGTGCAGGTAAAAATCTTCACTGCCACATTCTTGTTTGTAAATGTTACTCAAGTATAGCGATCACTGTGTTTGTAGTAAAATACATAAGCTATTTTTAAATAAAATATTAAACTATAAATATTTTAAACAAGAATAAATTAGTTACACCCTACCAAAAGAACGGTTTCATTTGACAGAATGAAAATTTTTTATATTTCCATCAAGAATAAGTGAATACAACTAAGTACAGGTCGAAGAAATGTTATCTCTTGGTATTATTAAAGAAAAAACGGTACTGACTCTGTTTCCTCTTTCCCCGGTGAAAACCAAATGTGCTCATGCACCACATAAACAGCAGCAAAAAAAAATTTTAATGGGCATAGTGTGGTGCAGATTTCTTAGTATCCTTTCTTGAAATTTTAATATAATGTAGTATTATGAAGGAATATTCTTACCTTTCTCTTTCCGCGTCCAACAATCTAATGACATTATTACTGATCACATACTTAATGTTAACGAAGCCTCTGGTGCACTTAGCGAAATATTTAGACGCTACTTAACATCCGACGTCTTCAGCTTCGATGAGGGTGAAATGAGACAAAGATGGAGCAATGATGAAGGAAATGTGGGTGTACCCCAAGAAAAGTCATTGGTTATCATCGACAAAAGCCACGTTTCCTACAGGATTTCCCTGCAGGAAACCAAACATATTTCACTGATCAGTGAGGCAAATTGTCTGACCAGTACACCATTCTGTCTTCCCCCACCCCCTTCCTGGTAGTATATTGAGAAATATTTATTTAAAAAATATCCGTGTTACCGCTTCTGCTAATATAATTACAAATACGAAGGAAAATATTTTGTACTTAACCAACAACTAGATTTGTGTTACTGTACTTTGTTAATGTTGGTTGGTTACACATTTTTATTTAAAGCGAAATGTAGTAAATGATTCAAATAAAATACAACAGTTATTCGAATGTTTTATAATATGGGGATACAAATGTATTGTACACTACAGGAAACCACTTAGAGACATTCCTTTTCATCAGTTTGAGGGGCGAATTCATTATAATCTTAGATAGGTAAGCCTACATTTACATCTTTCCTTGTAAACAAAATAGTACCGCCATACACCCTAAAAATTGTCATTCATTTTTACATTGTAAAACTTTAAATACTACAGTCACTAAAACTACCTTGCTTGTACTGTTCAATAATAATGTGGGTGTTGGAATTTCTTCCTTATGGCATTTTTTAACATAATTACACACATCAGGAAACCAGTATCTTGTAAACATTAATAAAACAATCAGGAGATATAAAAAGTGTTTGTACCTTTGCTAGACAAAAAAAAAATTCCATCATCGCACAATTATTTAAATGCAACAAGCATGTTTCTCGAACTGTGGAAACATCTAAAATTGTCACATTATGAAACTGTCTGCGTCTCAGGAAGTAAACTTACGTATTCTTGCGTTAATTACAAAACTATGCGTGTCTAACAAATACTTGAATAAACCAGGTTAATCAATTTCTTTTTAATAGCTTCATCCAGTAATTGGTGTCATTTTAAAACACGTACAGCTGATAAACATACTAACATGCAACTGTCCCAAAAGTGCAACTACACATTTTATAATTTAGCATTTCGGGAAGTTGAAAAATTTATATGTGTATCATATCTTTGGTATTTTGAATACTTGGACAAAGTTCGGAGCATTATTTTATCAATAATTTTATCTGTAATGGTAAGTGTAAGGTAACCTATGACACTGGGTTACTGACCTTGTGCTTGGGATTGGGGCAGTGACCTTATAATTTGATAGTATGAATGAAACTTTATGAAGCTGGCAAGTACTATATATTACACCGATCGTATAGTGGTGATATAACATTGAAACATTTTATATGTATAAAGATTTGAAATAACCGGTCTTCAACTATGGGACTAATGAATATTTCTGACATGTGTTAAATGGACTAGTGTGAACTTTTTCTTACACTTATGGTTATTAAAAAACATTTCCAGCTTAGCGCAGAAATTTAAGTTCTGACGTTGATATTAATATTCAATAATTATAACTATGTATATATTTTCGACAAATATTTTGAACCCTCATTACCATGCAAATGAATGTTTCACTTGCAGGTGAGCTAGAACAACAAACGGGACTCTGACATGCATTAGCTTAACTTGATATGGAAAATCTGGGTACAGTTTCTCATACTTTTTGTCCCTGGTTTCATTATATGCCATCTTATGAATAAAAAATTGTTTGCATTGTGTTCTTAAGGTGCCCACCTATCGCGTGCGCAAACTATGCTTTATTGCGTGTGAAGTATGAGATCTTAAGCAAGCCATTACACGTATTCACAACCTGTTTGGACATAAGAATAATTCACACTTTAAACTAAGGCAGAATACAACTTTTGTTATACCATGGCATTTGCAAATATTATTTTGAAAATGGCATTTTTAGACAACTGTATCTCAAAATATTCTGGGTGAACATCTGCTATTCTATAACACGGCACTGCGTTGAAGATTGCTACAAACTTTTGATCAGTAACAGCACAGGGTCATCTCTTGTCAAGTGTCACACAACAGTTGGCGGGACGGAAGGCCTTGCACGTAGCAACGACGGGGCACTTGACGTGAACGCCAGTGTCTCCGCTGCTTCTCAACCTCATACGTGCGACAACCAAGCCTACACGTAGCAACGACGGGGCACTTGACATGAACGCCAGTGTCGCCGCTGCTTCTCAACCTCATACGTGCGACAACCAAGCCTACACGAGGTTGTACTTTAGTTCACTGTGCTCAGCTATTACCACAGGGTCCAGGGCAGTGGCGTGGTGGCTTGTCACACACACAAATGCATAATTCCATTCCGGTAAGCGTAATTACTTCGACAAAACCATATTCAACTTGCACCATTGCAGTTTACCTAAATAAAAGTCTTATCACTCTGGATTATTAAATTTTATTTATTGTGAACCAACTACGTTACCTGTTTAAACACTTCTACATATTTGCAGCTCGAGAACCATATTTCAAGTAAAATATACCTGCATTAATTGGAAGAAACCTTTCCTTCATGTGAGCCGCTAGTATTAATATTTAACAACACATTAATCTTTTATAAGTTGCTCCATCGAAACAGTCTTATTTTTTATTTGTTAATTACGATTTCTGTATTTTATTTATGTTTTACTAAAACATTTATTTTACTTACCTTCTCAATTGATTATTTATTCTCTTTAAGTACTAATTTCTCTCAGAAGCATATATAAATTACATATATCACTCAGACAACAATTTTTTGATGATTGTTAAAATATAGTATTTTTATGTTTTTGTAACATTTTTTTCGGCACGTCAGTTTTTAAATTATATAATGCACTTTGATAGTAGAATCTATTGTGTCATTATTGAAACTATTCAAGTAGCTGCAATGTGGTTGCTATCTGCAGCACTTACTGAGATAGCACAAGCATTAGCACTCTCTAGCAAAATCTTTACAGCCCATGCACTGGTATTGAAAAGTTACCTCACAAAGGACACAATAAATGGTGTGCCTTCCATAAGGGCGGCAATCCGCAGCAACTTGCTTCCTGCAGTCCATGGTAGGGTACCACCAGATATCTTCTGCAGTCCTAGAATTGGGGTGCACTTTGGCTGATCCTCCTAGTAATTGGGGATTGGCAGTCTCTGTAGATATGTACTCGGTCCATTGTTGGGTGCCAAATTGACACTTCGCAACTTGGGCAAGTAGTTGTTGCAGATTTCTACGTGGGCTGCACTTCTGGGAAGAGCAGATGAGCTGATACCCAACATGGAGCAAGACTCAAGCAAGGTGGAATGAGTAGTTACTTCAAAGGGAACAAGACCCAGGAAGGCAAATGCTCTGCTACTTGGAAGAGTGATAGACTCGGTAGAGTGAAGAGGAGCAGGGAGGAACGGAAATAAAGATTAAATGAATGACCAACTCTCGAGCATTTTATTGTCCAGGCCGGGAAGATCAGCTCGAGTGCCGACCTTGACTGAATAGCCTTCATTTATAATAACTTCTAAAATGTTATGTAACTTGATTCTGTATAAAATGAATGTTTGTACACAAGAGTTTTATCACACATGAAAGAAACTCAATTTTGAAAGGATAAATCTTCTTCAGAATGTTTACAGATTTCCACAAGTTTGATGTTATAATTATATTAACCGACTGATTTTTAATTTTAATTGTAAACTTAATACATCCATAGTTATCAATAGCCAATTCCATTGTGGTGCATTTACTGTCAATGTATACTCTGTTATTTGTAGTTAAATGGAATATGTATCGTGTTGATAAGGCGTATACGTATTATTAAACACACTATTTAAAAATTGTCAGTGAAGTAAGCGAGGCCTCTAACGTCTAATGTCGGCATGGCATGCCCATGGTGGTAGCCCACAACCACAGCTCTAACACCAGCCTTGGTGTATGTGTGCGTGTTCCTCAAGTGGCCAGCCTGCAGAAAGCAGACTTTGCTGCCCTTTTTTTATAGAGGATTGAAAGAATTTGACGCACTAAAGGTCATGGAAGGTAAACTGAAGCAGTTTCTACACCAGGTTTCTGGTCTATGTCAGAAAATTAATAGTTGGCATGAGTTACAATTTGCGATCTTCTGCGATAGATCAACCACGATTGCAAGACATTTATCTTTGTCCAATTCTGCCAAACTGCTTCCAGTACAGTCCATGAGCTGGTTCAGCCAATCAGCGGTGCGACAGTCAGGTTATGCTACTATGTGCTTGGCTCTCTGTCATGCCGGACTGCAGGAGACTGGCACAGAACTGACTTCCGTGACAAGTGCTCAAACATTTCACGGCATGCATATGTCTCCGCTAATTGGTTCGTTTATTATCATCGTCCTGGATCGACCATGCCCATCTCGAACTTGTCAGCTCTTTGCTTATATGTATGCTTGATTATTAAAAACAAATTCACATGGCCATAAGTTGTGACAGTGGAGTGCATTGAAGCTGCAATCATTGTCAGAAAGTTCTAACACCACATACATAGCTGGCATGCCGGAGTAAATTCACCGGCAGATCAAAGAAGTAGTATTTTGCCACATAAGAGAACTTTCGGGGGACATCCTGCCTGCAGTACTGCTGAGACTAGAGGCAGTCTGGTGGGAGAACCTCCATGCTTCAGCTGCTTACATTGTGTGTGGGCAACCATTGTGCCTGCCTGGAGAGTATCTGGTCACCAGACCAGTTGCTCAGCTCCTGGAAGCCATGGGTCTCATCAAGGAGCTACGACATCTCAGCGGTGTCTGCCATGTTGGTGGTATTAGTCATTTGTTTGAATAGACCTCGCAACGGCAAAAGGGGTCTTAATTCATTGCGGAGCGCCTAAAGAGTGACTCACACTCTCCTTACGAAGGTTACAAGTCCTCAAGTACTTGGCCAAAAAAGTAAACCTTCAATAACATGATTGGTAGGTAACTGTCTCCATGGACTGCCTCAAACCAATGTACATCAAAACAGACCTGCTGGAACATTGCGTAGTGGTGTAGAGTCTCGAGTCTGGTCTAGAATGGTCTTCGCCTTCCTTGATTCTGGACAACATATCACTTGTGCATTCTCTATTAGCTGCAAAAGCCCGTCTATGTGTCAGAGTTTCCTCGACCAATTCTGGAGCGGTTTTTCTTGATGTGAGTTCATCCCTGGAAGGAGTGGTGAGGCAGCACACCACCGAAGCTACAAAGCCAGTTAGCATTGATGTATATGTGTGTGTATTACTGCTCAACAAGTGGCTGGACAGTAGACTGCAGGTTCGAGTAGTAGAAGGTTCCTGTTCCTGACTTGAAAGCTGCGTCATTAGGCCTTGCTGGGCCATGTAGCCAGGCAAAGAGGGACAAAATGACAGTCCTCTACAGAGAGTTGAGCGGTAAGGGTGTCCATCATCCGTTTTTTTCAAGGCATAAATAAATTTTTCTCGCAAAATACGCTTGCCATTTTATTACGTGCCTCAGTAGCTCTCATATCAGGTACGAATTAGTTGCCCAATATATATATATATATATATATATATATCTTCCATAATTGCTCAATTAATATGTCAACCTGCTACAGAAAAAATTAACAAGGTGCACTGTCCAACATGGAACTACAAATGAAGTAGTCACCTGACCTTGAAATGGCAGTGACACAGACGCAATTTTATGCGACTCTTTTCCACATTTACTTAAATAATATCACACTACCACATATTGCAGAAAATGATTTGAACTGTTGGTATATATATATATATATATATATATATATNATATATGTCAAATGTGACAGTGTGATATTATTTAAGTAAATTTGGATAACAGTTGCACACAATAAAATTACTGCGTCTGTGTCAAAGCCATTTCGAGGTGGTCAGGTGACTACTTTTGAAGTTTCATGTTGGACAGTGCACTTGTAATTTTGCTGTAGCTGGTTTACAGATTAATAAAGCAGTTATGGAATCACACCCGGGAAATAAAATTGTATTCGTAAATCCATGAAAAATTTTACTATTTAAATGGGGAAACATCTATCTGGAAGCGTATGAACTCCAGCGGTTCGTCCGTAACTTTAAAAATGTTGAAATGCTGGGACACTCATTGCATGATAATTATAATTTTTCTTGAACATTTAATTTAATATATTGCAAGTGTTTATAAAAGCAAACCCCCCCTTGAGGTGGTATGCCTATAAACTGCGTGCTTATGAGTAACATTTTTTTTAAAGTTTTCAATGACAAAATATAATAAGACATTTATAACAATTCTCTTAAGAACGTTATAATGCGCTCTTTTTTCAACCTCAGGGGTGGGGGAGAAATAATTAGGGGAAAGTAGATGTATCTCCCGTCGGTGGTATTAACAGGATGATGCTATACAGCAGTTCGATAACACAACTAACAACAAACTATTAACGCTGTACTCCCAGTGTCTACAGCCACACATCACACTGACCATACGATGTGTTTGGCAGTTACAATGCACAGTAGATATTCGTGTGAAGACTGTCAAATAGAGTGATAGTGTAAGATAACTATGACAAGCAGTTCCACACCATAACATCTCCTTAAAAATGTAATTTTCATATTTTTGACAAATGTGGGAATTGCCGTAATAGAAGCATATTCACTTTTAGAACAACTAAACGACGTGACAATGTTTTCTAATTCTGTGGCAACGGTGTGGATTAATTAAACCCAGATCTTTGTTGTGCTTGCTCAGTTGCCTTTTGGCGGAGTGAAAAATAATCAAAGATAAAACCAAAATAAAAATAATAATTTCATTTAATAGATATTTTAAAATGCGATAGCAAAAATGCAAAATCTAAGCAAAAAAAGTTAAAAACCAAGGTATAAAAACAAATTGGAACAAAAAATAACTGCAAGAATGTACAAAAAAGTGCAATATTTATGAAAAATGGATATTTTTCTTTATTTATTTTGTTTCGTGCCTAGCCTTCTTTCTGCTTTCTTTAATAATTTCTCTTCTTGTATATTAAAGTTTACGAACTAACGAATGGGATGTAATTGTCTAGATATAATATGGTCGTTTCTTTCTGTACTTGAGAATTCTATCGACTTTTAATTTTGTTGTCTGTTTTCTATATTAATTTTTTTTAGAAAATTTTTTTGTTTTAATTTTTTTTGTCAATATTGCACGTTTTTTGGTTATTTTTGAATACTCTTATTTTGGTTGAAATTTGTTTGTATCGCATTTTATCTATTTTTCATTAATTTTTAATTTATATCATTTAATTTTATTGTGTTCTTTATCTAAATTTTTTACTTAAATTTTTTTACCTGTGGTTGTTTTTCCTGTATCAAGAGAGTACGAAGATTTATGGTATTAGTTTAAATAGCTGGACTTTATCAAAGCCAAGCTGCTATTCAACCTATGTTTTTACTTTTGGTGGAGTGATGCAAGTTGGGTTGAAAGTGTAGAATACGTCGAATTAACCTTGAAGCAACTTAATTAATTGGCACTCGTGTATTTGGCTGCTAAGGTTAATTATTAATGTTGAGGAACTTCCGACGTTCGCCAAGTTTTGATGCACATTTCTTGATAGCATTGCATTAAGACACACTACGCCTAGTGAGGAAAACATTACTCTCTCTTTGTTACTGAAGTTTACTGAGTACTCTGAATCAATAAAACAGTTAAGGTGTAAGTTTGAAACAAAAAAAAAATATTCAACTCTTTATTTGACACAAAGATTGCAAATATATACATACTTTATTTATTATATTTGATCACTAACGTGTACTGTAAATTTTACATTAGTTAATGACAATTATAAACCAATAGATATTACTAATGCAATGGAATGATGAACAGATTGAATGTGGTAATACACTTAACTAAACAATAAGTAATAAAAATTCACGGGTTTAAAAATTTCAAAATAATAACCTAGTTAAACATAATGTATGCCAAAATTTTGAATTATTAAACCAGCAGTATAGATTAACGTGAAAAATCGCAAATTTTTCGAGATATTAACAAGCGTAATGTGAGAAGAGATCGTCAATCAAGTACACAATATAAATTAATAGAGTATGGCAATCACCGAAGATCTTAGAACGAAAATGAACTAGACAAACCTCGCAGCTAGGTAGTTTTAATATACATTTTCTAGGCGTTATCATAGAGAAGAAGTCCATTATGTCGGAAATATTCCCTACTTCACTTGTTACTGTACTAAAATGTTAGCTGTGAGGTAACATGAAAGACTTCGTATTTCCTAAACCAAATCCAAGTTGCATTTTGAAAAACAAACGACATGTAGAAAAATGTTTAAATTTCTACATATTTTTATTAACGAATGGTAAAATTATACGTGTTTCTTATATCATTTATTATAAAAATTAAGATAATAGTTGTCCCATGCCCTTCCTATTTTCTACGGTTCTTAGTATACTTCCCATGAAATGAACTCGATAGAAAATTATTTGTGTTAACCTGTGCAGTTACCACAATGTGTAAACAATACCTATTGTTGTTGAATCTATAAAAGTATTTCACAAGGAGGTGATTTCCGTTTAAGAATGGCAAAAATTTGTGCTAAAATTTTTTTCGAATAATTGTTTTGTATTATACTTTGGTTTTTTTAGTTGTTCAGTTCTACAGTTACATAATAACATGTAATTCCGCGTAGTTTTCCAAGTCATTATACAACGTAATTGTATTTTAATAGCTGAAAATTATACAATATGTTTGACTTACGGGCTTATTGTGAGTTGTTCTTATATTTCTTTATTTGACTAAACTTATTCAAATTTACGTCATCTAATGTGACTTTTGGAATATATTGATTTATTCCTGCTGTAACAGTACAGTCCTTAGAAAAGCTTCAGCCTCGGAATTGTTCAATTATGCTGTTATTTGCAGTAATTAACTACGCCAATTACTTAGCCACAAAAAAACCAAAAAAATTATTTAAACTGTCTCTTTCTGTGAGAAATGAATGGAAGTAGCCATGCAGTAACACTTTAAGTCATTATTTCCAAGGTCAAGAATCATACGTCATTTACAGTCATTTTCAGGATAAAATGTTATGTGACGAAATCATTGTGTCTTGGAAACTTCCCTTTGTACATTTCTTTAAACTGGAATTTGTAGTTGCTGATATCAGAGAGTACAGTTATTAAGTTAAGGAGCAGCATGACTTCATATAAAGTTTTGCTAAAAGACTAGACCTAATTCTCTTGCATGCTTCTTTCACATCTGCAATTGTACCAGTAGAGACACTTTCCATATAACCGTAAGCCAATGGTAAAATATTAATGTTAGTGTGACCGATTTCCTTGTGAGAAAATAATAGAATAGAAAGATTGTAGCAGAATCTGAAGGCATTAAACAATCGTAATATGGCAATTATACACAATTCTGAACTTTACGCTGTTGATATATTATTATGCATAATATCAGAGTTCTTAAATGCACTTGAATTTGAACTGAGCTTTTGATTTAATTGTGTAAAATGTGCAGGAACAAAGAAAGGCCTTTCATAACGAGTCGTGAAATTATGCGTATTTGTTAAGAAGTCCACACCAAATACAAAATTTGAATCGGTCGGTGAGATCAATAAAAGAATATCGTTTGATAAGAGCATACATTTATGATATAAAATAAAAACTATAGCCAACGAGAGGTGAATAAATGTGTACGGTTTTAGTTTCAGCAAAATCTTTACTAAGCACTAAGTTTTGAAATTGACTCTGTAACGTAACGGGCACTAATTTCACACTTTATGAATGTTTGTTGCATCATACCTTACACAATTGTCCTTACACATGCACCTCTCTACATGTACTTTAATAAGCAGATAGCAGCCTTTCAACCCATATTGCTACTGTAAGCAGTGTTGGCTATGGTAACATATGCTAAGTTATGCTATATAATTTACAGAAAACGTGCTTAAAAAATTGCACTGCAGCTCAGAATAAATGGAAAGTTATATTAACACTTGCAGATAATATTCACTGATCATTAACAATATGTGAGACTTTTTACACAATCTTAAACACTCTAAACCGGAGTAATTAAATATTAAATAATGGCCAGTTGAAACTGCTCAATCAAAAATCTGTAGAAAAAAAGTCAAATATCACATCATTTAAAATAAATCCAATAAATCAAAAAGTAGAAAATAATTTTTATTCTTCATTGCCAGTAACTATCTTAATGACTAACCGCCAAGAACAGAACATTCCAATGTGAAACAAATAAAGTACAATTAATTTGATGCAAATTAAAATTATCACGTATAAAACCATATTTTCTTGTATGGTCAGGACAGAACCAAAAGTGTGAGACATACTCGTGCTTCTATATCTTCTTGCTTATTGCCAACGTCCCTACTTCATTATAGTGCGTATTTATGTAGTGTTGTGTGTGGTATGAAGATAGATATATGGCAGACTACATTACGTTTGCTCTTGTGGAAATAATTCATGATCTCTATATAAATATATATACATGTTCTGCGCATACACACTTCTTCAAAGATTTAAATTTATTTTAAACTAAATTACCTTGAAATTTTGTGCTTTCAAATATACAAATATAATTGTTTCAATTTAAGAGGTTATCACTGTTCACTAGTAGCCGCATTTTACAACGTAGTGACATTTTGCAGAATGAAATTGTTATTTCCAAGATGTAAATTGACAGTGAAGTGTTAGAACCACTTCAATCTCGTGTATAATTGTCATTTTCTCATTATTTTATTAGTCAATACACAGAAAAGAACAATTTATTAAGCGAAAATGCTTGTAGCTTTTGAAATTTTTTCACTGCAGGATTAATAAGATAATAACTAATGAATCAAATAGTATATTCAACAATTAAATTCTGTAAAGCCTCGTTAACTACAAGATAATTTTTAAAGCATACAATACCTTAATTTAAATATGATTGTATTTTAAACATTGCAACTACTTTTAAGTACGCAGAAAATGTAGGCCTATATATTTCGAGAGTGTGAAGTATTTTCGAACCATGGAACTTATTGCAGATTGCCTTTATATGTTTGTGTTTACTTTACAAAATACGAGAACGGTTTGCGCAGTGGTAAATTAAGGAATCGGTCAGATAACTGATTATGGGTGCCGGAGGAGGTCCTACATTTCCGGCGGATGTTCCATTCCTAACCATATAACCCCTATCTTTATATGTTTAATATTTTTATTTTGTGACAAAATGATTTTACTTATTTTATTTAACATCAGATTTACTCGTTTTCAAACCCAAGTGTTTATTTGTTAGTCAATTAACTGTTGTTATACACTCTGAATGAGTGAATTTCTTTTAACAGAAGATTAATTTTTTCCCCTATAGATTCGGGATTGAACAATTTCATGTGGTTATCAGTAAATTATAACTGTTTCCGAATTATAGTACAGCTTATTCTAAAGCGCAAGCCACAAATACTGCTGATAAATGCGTATAAGTACTCGTGTCCTGGACAAACCACTCGAGGTGTCCTCGCAGTCAGAACAGCTGGCCAATGGAGACAGGATCTCTCTTCTTGAGGCAAAGTCTATCTTCTCATGTGAAGTCCCTTTGAAACACTGGCTCAGTAATGAGTTCTGCTCTGGTCTTTTATTTTCTCAGAAAACGATGGTTTCAATTGCTGACTTGAATAATGAAGTCAGATGGTCAACCGAAAATATATTTTTCAAAGACGAAGGGTACTGATGATTTATTTGAGATGTGCATGTTGAATTTAATGGTAACTTTCATTAATAATACTAATTAATTCACTCATATGGAAGGTGCTTTACTTTCAAACATGCTGAATAAATCACTGATTTTCTTCATACTAATAATGATTAAGCATTAACCATTTCTATCATACAAAATCACATTCCTTAGTAACATGATAATGAAGACATACGAATCATGACATACCCACCGCAAGCTTCATTATGCATCCCTTTTTATATTTTATTTACGGAATAATTGTAACGTGTCTATAACATACGTTAAACAATTTCCAATGAGTCTTTCGTCATAACTAGAAAATTCTGTTATCGTTAATGTTTACAATTAATAAAATGGAATCGTTCGATGTACATCATACATTCAGGTGCCAATTACAGCAATCCAGACGGGGACTAATGCTCTAAATACAATATGGAAATAATTAAAAGAAAGCTGCTCAGATTATATAGATATTCACATTTATTGTCGGTGTTATGTATACGCTGACTCTTGATATATACTTATTGTCAAGTCGAGGAACTTCCTGTTAGGCATGTATGCTGGTAGGCACGACTTTTCGTAACCATTGCTGGTGTATTTATCGAATTAATCAGTCTGAAACGAAACCACGCCTGGACATTATAATTTCAAATTATATATGCGTATTTTTATTCCGTCATTTATGCGGTCACGAAGCCGAAGTAATAGATTAATAGATAAATAAATACTAGTTCTCCAATGTCGGTTTTTTATATGTTTGCATGAGCATATAAAAATTAAATTTTTTCACAGCGTAAAATAATCTAAAAATTCTTTTCTTTTTTTTTAAATTAAAATTTTGTGTCATACTTTAAACTTATCGTGTGTGGGAATTTATAATATTCTTTAGAATTATTTTAATAGTAATGAAAGCATTTTGTGAGGTAATTTGTAGTTTCGTTTGGAGTACTAAAATTATATACATATCCCTGAATGTATGTTAGAAATGTTGTGAGGCTATTCCCTTGCAACTTGTGATACAGATTATATAAAACGAATCGTAGGATAAAGTGTCTACTCAGAAGAAGTGTGTTCTCTTAAAGCAAAACGTATTGTAATGAAGTGATTACAAATATAATAAACAAAGTGACATAAAAATCAAATAAGTGAATGGTATTTAGTAGACAGAATATCTCAAACCACCGAAAATTAGATTCGTAAAATTATATCCGGGGATTGGGAATGGTATATATGAAGTGACCTGACAAAAATTATCTTTTGTAGAATTATTTACGACGAGTCTACCTAGGTGCTACGGATACTATCAATAAACTTTATTCAGACAAATAAAATTTTGCTTTCCGATGAAAATTTGTATTATGTACATGTACTTAATTGGGTAGTAAAACATATATTCGTTACGCAACACTACGATTTGTAAACTGTTATTTACACCGATAACAGCCACGATAACTATTTCGGAGATGTTGCCTACCCACGTAGGCGTTACTACGCTGTTATTGTTTACATAATATATCTTACATATTATAACAAACTTCAGGAGAACTGGGATTAAAACAGGCATAAAATGGTGCTATGATCATATGTCTTACAAAGCGTTGTTATTGAGTTATATGCGCTTCACATTGTGGCAACATGTAACAACACCACCGCTTACAGTGTTATTGCGTTTGTTTCAGAGACGAAGGTTGCATTACTACACAAGAGTTTGCTTAGTTTTTGCAATCGTACGTCAGGGGCGAAATTAGTTTCCCGTACACAGATGGCAATTTGTATAACTCTCGCATGATCAGTAAGGCGTATACAGTAGAGGAGAGACTACACAGTTTCACCAGTGTAGCGAGTAGTGAGGGGGGCTGCAGTGCAAGGACAGGTAGCGTAATGAAGCATGTTGCGTTGCTGCTCATGGCTGACACTTGGAGCATCGCCTGTAATATGGCCAGTCTACGTCCTGCAACTCGATAACAACGCCTTGTACGACATATGCTCATACGATGTGTTGCCTGTTTGGATCCCAGGAATCACCTCCAGGAGCTAGTTACAGAAGTATATGTTGCTAAAGCAACCAAATTGGACTAAAGTTAGACATTAGAATATTTTTAACAATCATTATCAGGAAACCTTAGTTTAGTTTAAGAAGACGGGCGATTTTGCGAACCAAATATTCTGAAGGATAAAACATTATAAATACTAAACACTACATACTAATTTGTTATTAAACTTCTAGTAGTTTCTAATATATTTATTTACGTTAATTACATAATCAACATGCTTCAAAAACGCATACCTCCAAAAGTAATCTCTTAAGCCTATGAGTCTTTTTTTTTGTGTCTCATTACGCATCAGGAATTATCTCACAAAGTTTGTAACATACAATAAGACACGTTGTGTATAATATTTAATTTATTAAATTAAATCAAAAGATTTCTAATTATGTTTCTGCTGAAAGATCACGAAATATATCACTTCTGCTAGAAACGCGAACAAGCTTAACACTGTGCCAATCAAGAGAATGACGAAATAACACTCTAAATGTTTCCACTGAAGGGGCAAAGCACCTTCATTTATACTCAATTTCTTTTTTTATTTTTCTACAGAAGTCATAATTTCCCCAACAAACTTATCAACCAATCCGATTTCCACCATTAGTAAAGCGACAGAACTTATCTCGTCTAAGAAAGGAAAAGAGTATCGCGTTGGAACGACAAGATATAAGCTATTTATTTTTTCTTCCATAATGTGTAGAACTGGGCGGTTATCTTCCCCAATGTTTTCTTTACGTATTGCGTGGTATGCTGCAAAAGTGGCCTCTGAAACAGTACTGAAGGTCCTATCAGACTTTACAATATTTATAGCGTCATCTGTGGTATTGAAAGGAACCACCGCTTCTAACATTTGATATTTTATTGGGTCGTCATCCTCCAATGAATCAAGCAGCACTATAGTACTGTACTGGATGTCTTTATTAACACGCATAGGAATAGCAACCTGCCTTTCACCTGCAAAAAGTTTATTAAATGTATTTATTTCATCGTTGTACTGAGGCACCATCATGTAACTATGAAAGGAGCCAGTGTAGGCGTTATTAAATATAATATTGAACAACATTAAAGACATTAAGAACAAACGCAGTGAGTTAGTTCTGGTCTTGTAAAATATTATTCCAACTAGTAATGCACGGAATATTTCAAGGCCCTTAATGTGTGTATTCTGTTTGTCTTTAAATAATAGATACACTAGATGAGAAACTACAATGAACAATAAAACAAACGACAAATACGCTGTCCATGTTTCAGGAGTGAAAGGTAGAATGGCATTCTTCCAGCGAGGCATTCTCTCCGCTGCCGGTACTACGACAACTAGAGGGCTAATGAAGAAAGGATAAGTAGATTTGTTAAGCTGCTCTGGGACTAACAGCAGATCGGGGTACATAAATGTATCGCATACTTTACCATACGAGTCTGGAACTGACCAAGGGCTTAAGTTGGTTAAGTTTCCCTCGAAAAAACTTTTAAAAGTAAAATTGTGTTTCTTCGTTAATACTTTAAATGCATCACAAAATGGCCCACCCCAGGTGACATTACCATTATGTTCCACCGTTTCGTACACAAAGGGAGGGAAATAAGGAACTTGAACTGTTATGGGAAAACCTTTGGCGTCGTGCAGTGTCTTGTCAAATATTGTCATTCCCATTTGTGCAGTATTTAAAGGTATTCGTATGAAAGATCCACCGTTACTAAACGGGTTGAAACTTAATATCTGCACATCTGTAGTGGTTACAGCCGATGAAGAGACATCAGGGCTGTAACTGAAAATTAAGATGCTATGAATTACTTCCAGTTTTGTCCAATACGTCCTCAGAACATCTTCTAGCTTGGTCACAGATCCCTGCAACTGGTGTGTTGAAACCAGTATAAAGAAAGCCCTGCATTCCCAGAAATTTGACGTAAATATTTCAGTTGCAGCTTCTATGAAGAATTCGTAATTTGTATTTTCTGACAAGAAAACAAATGCTCTACTTCCAACAATGTTTTTATAACCAATTGTGTTGCTCGGTAATATGTCCATGACGTAAACCGGGCTGAAGGCATGTTCCTGTAAGTTCTGAATGATCTTGCTTGTGGTTCTTGTGGATATGTTGTTTGTTCTAATCAGAATGTACTTGAAATCACGTTCACAGAGCTTATTTAACACTGTTGCTGCCGCTGGCACAATATCTGTGTTACCCGGTAGTATATTCCGTTTCAGTTGAGACACTCTCATAAGAGCACCTAATTGTAGTGCAAGCATCAAAATGAATATGATTTTGTCCTTCATCCACATCTGTCTCATTATAGTGATTAATCCAGTTTGGGCACCCTGAAAATACCAACGAAACACAGATTTTATTTTATGCAGTTTTATTTCATAACACCTTTAAGAAATATGCATTACGCCTAAATTATTAAGCAAAGGAAATCAAAATATGTTAATAACTTATAGATATCTTAAAAATGTAAAAAAAAATTTACTAAAATATTATGTGGACAGGCGCATGTAATGATTGAGCAGATTACATTATGTAATATTCTCTGCTATTTAATTTAGACTTGGACAGTGTTAGATGAATGCCATTCAACTTGGGTGACCTTGACATCCTGATGAACGTAAATGCAGAAATACAAATAGGTCTCGAAACTTGTATGTTTTGAATGAAATTATTTATTCATTCCGAATTCATAAGTCTAGTTTTACAGCAGCCATATTCAAGTATATTTATATGGTTTACATTTTTACATGCAAAATAATGATAGTTTGTAATAAAAAGTAAAAAATTATTTTTTAAGTGAGATTTGTTTACGTAAACCTTTAAAGACGTCCGTGCCACGAAAAAATGGGGTAATATATGTAATATTTCTACAATGTATGTAATATAATAAATATATATAATATATACTATTATATAATATATGTGTCATAATTAATGTAAATGTAATATAACTATTACGGGCAACATAAAAATGGCCCCTTCTCTCCTTTCTTCACAAGCCCTAATATATTTGCTCAGGTAAGTCATCAGCTATGACGTTACTTGCACAGTGCATGTTAGAATGGAAGAGTAAGTATTACCAATCGTGCATGTGAAGGCATGTATCTCGGCTTGATGACGCAATGATCTTAGGACCTAACGTATTATACCGACATTATCNATATTATACCGACATTATAGTTTGCAAATTTTAGCCAATTATGCCTATTCCGTATAGTTAGGATAAAAGTATACTAATTTCTGGAAAGCCCCTTCAATTAATGGTGTAATCATATGAATTTATGAAGCCAATATATACACTGGAGATCAGAAAATTTGGTATAGGCGTACGTAAGCAAATAACAGAGGTATGGAACAAATAAAAGTAACGCGATGCGGTCGGCAGCGCCTATATAAGACATGAAGCGTCTGGCAAAGTTGCTAGATCGGTTACTGCTGCTACAATGGAAGGTTATCTATATTTAAGTGAGTTTGAACGAGGTGTTATGGTTGGCGCACGAGAGATGGGACATAGCATCTCCGAGGTAGCGATACAATTTGGATTTTCGCATAGGACCATTTCACGAGTGTACCGTGAATATTGGGAATCTGGTAAAACATCAAATCTTTGACATCGCTGCGGCCGGAAAAAGATCGTGAACGAACGGGACAAACGACGACTGACTAGAATCATTAAACGTGACAGACGTGCATCCCCTTTCTCTTCAATGCTGGGGCATCAACAAGTCCAGCGTGCGAACTATTCAACGGACCATCATTGATATGGGCTTTCGGAGCTGAAGGCCTATTCATGTACCGTTGTTGACTGCACTGCACAAAGTTTTACGCCTCGCCTGGGCCCGCCAATACCACCACTGCACTGTTGATGAATGGAAACACATTGCCTGGTCTGACGAGTCTCGTTCCCAATTGTATCATGCAGATGGTCGTGTACGGGTATGGAGACATCCTCATGAATCCATGGACCCTACATGGCAACAGGGGACTGTTCAAACTTGTGGAGGCTCTGTCATGGTATGGGGCGTGTTAAGTTGGCGTGAAAGGTGACCCCTGATACGTCTAGATATGACTCTGACAGGTGACAGATATGTAAGCATCCTGTCAGATCACCTGCACCCATTCAAGTCCATTGTGCATTCCGAAGGTCATGGACAATTCCAGCAGGACAATGCGACAACCCTCACGTCAAGAGTTGCTACCGAGTGCTTCCAGGAACACTCTCCTATTTTTAGACACTTCTATTGGCCAACTGAATCACCAGACATGAAAATTATTGAGCATATCTGGGATGCCTTGCACCGTGCTGTTCAGAAGAGATCTCCACCGCCTTGCACTCCTATGGATTTGTGGATTGCCCTGCAAGATTAATGATGTGAATTGCCTCCTGCATACCTTCAGACATTAGTCGCGTCAATGCCACGTCGTCTTGCGGCACTTCTGCGTGCTCGCGGGACCCCTACACGATATTAGGCAGGTGTACCAGGTTTTTGGCTCTTCAGTATACATGTTTGACATAATTACCAAACTAATAACTAATTTTTTAAAATAAAGAATGAAATATTGAACTCCGTTTTTTGTTTCGTCAATCACGTATAGAAAACTAGAATTAAAACACGCAATTGTTAAACAACTATCCGCTCTATCATCTGCAGCATGTAGAAAATATAATCTCGAAAATATATGGTTACAACCTCATATCCAGTCATTTCTCTATAGTCATATTGTTAAGCCAATGGAAGCTTATAGACTTATTCACTTCTTACAGTGCACGTTCAAAGTATGTCTGTGTAAAAATGAACAGCGACCGCACTAATCCAGCAGAACAGGTAACTGTAGGTGTGATACGGGCGGACTTTGAAGTCGTACAAGAACTTCTTGCAGCAAACCTTGCACAAAAGTCTAAACGGGTATTGAATACCCAATCAGCCATGAACTGAACGTCTTTGCAGGCCCAGCAGGGTTCGGCATATTTAGTGTAGATAAGAAAAGCGACTAAAACTATTGTCAGAACCAGTAGGTTCTAAACTTTTACTAAAGAAGAAAGTAAAGGAATTATTCCAATAATGAAACTGATAAGATCTGCAAGGGATAATCGATGACACAAAGAACTTGTTAGATATTAAGGAACCTTAGCCATGAAACAGCCATTGCAACCAAGCAATTGGTTTCAGTCGGGGAAGTAGTCAGTGAATTACACATACTCAGATGTCATAGTATATTTATAATTATGAAACATTTCACTATACCTACTCCACAGCTTTTTGTAACAGAGTGATGATTTTCTTGCATTCAGGTCTTTCATGCAAAATCTCAATATAAGGTTAAGCAAAGAGTGCACTGCAGTAGCAACACCAATGCCCCACCAAATAGACCATTGGTGCATAGGCGAGACGCCTGTGTACCGATGGTCAATGTCAAGGGCACAATTTCCACTAGCAAGATGTGGCTTGGCTGTCAATGTAGGCAGATGCCTGTGACGGAAGCCACATTCCACAGGCGCTGCTATCAATTACTTTGTTAGAAATGTTAACACATGAACCAGAGAAGTTAACGACACAACTGACGATGTTAACTATACAACTTCAGAATCTCTGTTAAAATTATAAATACCTAACTCAAAAAGGCAGAACGAATTGACGAAGAAATCGATGTTAATGTTTCGATTGCTGATTATGCCGTTGCTGAAAGACCATTGGACAGTTTTCCAAACTCCATCACCTATTGTTGTTGCAGTAGATCGATGTGAAATATGCTTTCATCTGCATTTGCCGATGAACTTGTAGACACTGCGATGTCATGAGTACTTTAACCTCCCAGTCACAGAAGCATCTCATGTTGGCAGCATAAAAATTGCATGCAGACATTAAGATATAGTCCACAACCAGTTAGCGACTTGTGATTGTGATGAGACTTAATCATCACTCAGTAACTTCAAATATGAGATCAAAATATTTATTTCTCTACATATCTATGCATAGATACATTGTACAAATATTCATCACGCGCGAAACCTGCCCCACTTCCTCATACTCCAACATTTTATTATATACTCACTATCGCCTTGACGTATAGCATTTCTCGACACTCGACACCAAGAGTCATTTGAGACAGCCGGCAGAGAGGAACGCTGTGAGTTTTATATGTGCGGTAAACTGATCAAGAAGGTTCTTGGCATCTTAAATCAGGCGACTGCAAGTGATGCCGAGAAAATTCGCACAGTGGCTCACAAATCGTAGAATTTTCCAAAAGGAGGGAAAGATGTAAACCCCACAGGCGATATGAGCCCAGTGGGGCAGTCCTCCTTCCCAACACTTGGGCACTGATGACGTCGTCCTTGGGAGGGAAAAGTGATGAATCAACCTGGGTATATGGGTCGTAGGTGAATCAGCCAGCATGGTGACGTGGCCTCATGAAACTGTTATATATAGTTCACCCTACGGCAAACATGAAAACAGATGTATAGTACAACTCCCTGATTTGGTCTGAACTCTCAAATGAAGAATGAATACCTTCCACAAACGAACGTCGATGGACTATTATATCCAGACAGAATCGTTTTTGAATAAGGGTTCACTGTGAAATCTTAATATAAAGTATTATTGGAATCGGTGCCAAAGACGCACGATCTAGAGGCTCTAGAGAAATACCCATAAGAAGCAGACTTTACTCTGAAGAGATCCAGCCTACGAAGATCATCACAATAAATTAGGTACTACAGATAATGTATTAGCGAAGCACTTGATTGTAAATAAAATGTGGAGCTCCCAGGATGTTTTAATTCCTTGTTTCACGATGAAAATGTCTTCAACGATATCCAAGAATGTGTTTTTTGGAGCGGGTGTGTATGTACATGTTGTAATATAAAAATTTACCAAATTATAAATATATTTCGAAAAATTTTGTTTTATATTTTTCTTTGTGACAAACTTAATAACAGAGTTCGAAATCTGATGCTTTATGTAAATATCTCTATATACACACATTTATGTATATATATATATATATAAATGTGTGCGTGTGAGAGTGTGTGCGTGTTTGTAACAATAAATTACGAAAATCAATTGAATGTGAAATAGTTTGAAAACAGGCTATAATTATTTATAAAAAATAATAAATACACTTACATCTGAAAAAGTATTTTACAAAATATAATTATATTCAATACCCGAACTCCAGACATAATAGCTTTGGATCAACTGTAATACAAAAGGCCTATACATTAAAAAATAATGAACAGTAGAGATAGTCTAAAACGAAGAATATTAGCAAAGTTCTTCGCGGATTGTCTAAATCGCAGGAGTTGTTCTATATGACCTCCAACGTCGCAGCAGAGACTCAATATACGCAGTACCGACTGACGACATTTCTGGAATACCTCGCACATGTCCTGCTACAATTGCGAGTTAGGCTACCAAATCCCCCTCGATTACAATTAGTGACTGATTAACTCTCTTCATGTACTCTTACAAAAAGAGGTCCAATTGATTTATGTATCGGAAGATCAGGGTGGCCATGAATTGGCACAACCGCGATTAATGCATCTTTTCTCAAAAGTTGCATTTAAGTAGTCGCTAATAATGTGGGAGAAGTGAGGCTGTGCAGCATCCAACAGCAACCAAACGTTCTCTTGGACTCCTAGAGGCACATCTTCTAGCAGCCCAGGTAATGTGTCCTCGAGAAATAAGTGGTGATTGACTCTGCCCCGGGAGGTGGGAGGATTTAAGAGTCTAGTTAATTCGTTAGAAACTATGCCCGCCTCAACATTGACCAAAAAACATTGTAGAAATTCACGCTCAACACAAGCATGTGGATTCTCGGTGGACTATGTATGGTTGTTATGAGAGTTGTAATATTACTCAGGTGTGAATATAGCTTCGTCCGTAAGTATCACCAACGATACAATATCAGGTACCTCTACTACGCGATGCAGTAACCAATGTGCACATGGTGATTAGCTATTTGTAACGCCCATACACTCTAGCAGCGGTAGTGACGGTGCATATTCTCCCGTAGTATGTCCAGAATGTCAAATTTGACACGTCCAGTTGGGGTGCATACTAGTTGAGGGCAAGTCGTCAACATGCTGAAGTACTGTTTCCTCAAAGTGAACAGTAAACACGGACCGGAAAGATCGGTTATACACTTATTTATCTTTAGAACGGGACACATAACGGTCACCACTGTGGACTGTGCAACACTTAGAGAGACTTTTCAATTAATTTTTCAAACACTCGTCTTGAAACCACCTAATTCCCGCCGATTCACGTAAATGTTTGATAATCTGGACACATGCGGTTCGAAAACTTTTCTCTGTACAGATGCTGCGCGTATCTGATACATCCCATTCGCTCTGCCATACACAAGATGCATGTTGGTATTTTAAGCCCACAAGGACACTAACATTCCATGTTCCATTCTGTCTTACATCGCAAAAGTAATGAGCAAACGTTCGTCCCACGATTTCATTTGCAACATTGCGTGCCTACTTCCAATGCTATCTATCCCATAATGCATGATCACACTGTCTATTTCACATTGTTAATACGCCGCAACTTTGAATAAAATGCATTTATATTAAAATTATGATTCCCGATATAAAAGCACAGTGCTTTTGATTTACAGATGGTCCAAATACACTATATCTCGTAATTTTGCCATTGATGTTCCTAACAATATGTACAAATTTTTAATTTTTTAGTGTAAAACAGTTTAACTTTATTTTATGCTGAGGAGACACAAAGTAAAATTGAATACTAATGTAAAATATAAAAATTTTTAAAAAACCGAATGTCAAAAAAATTAAAAATTTAAAATTATTGTACTGATTATAGAGCAATAAACTCCCTAGTATGCACCATCTAAAAATCCCATTACATAATTCATTAAAAATTTTAAGTGTAATAATTCTTTATCAAAATTAAACTTATCTTCTTTGACAGTTAAAACTGTATCGTATTAATGAAATCAGTCTTATTCCCCTTACATAACTGTTTTTATTCTACAGTATTAATCATTATTACTTATTTTTATACAGCATATTATAACAAACATAAATGCTTTTGAAATGAACATGTGTATATAATATGTGTAAAAAATTAGAAACGGGCAAATATTAATGGGTAAAATTAAAAACGTAGCAAGAAGTTTATCAGAATAACTGCAAAAGGTAATTTCGTAATTTGTACTTTTTTACATTTTACCTTGATAAGTAGAGCACCGTGAAAACAAATGGAAGCATATTATTACACAACTGATCGTAATATGGATTTTAATTAGAATTGATTTTAACTTGTGTATTATATAGAGTAAATTCCTTTAATGGAACATGCCCATTAAAAAATATTATGTGATTGAAAAAATACAAACTTCTTAAATATTAAGCTTTACGTAGTCATAATATTTTGAATTTCAGCAAAGAAAAATGGTAGATTTGAAATTGACATGTTTTAGTGTATCAGAATTTCAATTTCAAAATGGCGGCCATGTAAACATTTTAGACTTCTATGCCACCTATATCTACTACATAATGTACCAAATTTCATCTTAATTTTGTATGTTGGACATATCGATTTCAATCATAAAATGCGTCTGCCCAGACACTCTTTTCTCCACCATTTTGTAAGATTGTGTATAACAAATTAATCAAGTTTTTTCTTAAACCTAGTGGAAAACAATCACCTGGTTCCTTCCAAACTTGGCAAACAAGTAGTACTAAACTAAGCCATGTAAACTGCCATGTTTTAAGTCAGCCAGATGCTTATTTTCAAAATGGAGGCAATATAAATATTTTATTTTAGAACAATATCAATATAGATCCTCTTTTTCCCGCCATTTTGTAAGATTGCAACATATGAATAAATAAAGTTTGGTTTTATCTCGAAACACAATCAACAGATTTCTACAAAATTTGAGTAATTAGCAAGTAGTGCAGTAGGTCATGTAAACTTACGTAATTTAAGTAATTAATGCAATGTTTTTTAATGTGGTCTTTGTATATACACATACAGGTTGGTCCACCAAAGATGGGCACCCAAAATATTTCCAGAATGTTTTCATATTGCCAAATGCGGTATCTGCTAAATGAAATTACGAATTGGGTAAAGTAATTTGAACCAAAGTGACAATTCGTAATACGTATATGGACATAAATAATTAAACCACATCTGATTTGTCCCCTGCAAAAATACATTTATTTCAATGGCATCTGATAGAATGTGCAAAGAGGAATTCAATGGTATATTATACGCAACAGAAAGTAAGAGAAACGCCAAGAAATAATGTGCAAATATGATTAAGATAAGTGGGCCTGTATTGTCTGCCTCATATAAGTTGGCGAGATTTTGAAAGTCAGTGAGTGGCAATTTGACGTATACGAAACAAAGTGCTATTTACAAAATCCTGTATTAGCTGATGCACTAACATACAATATTTCAAATTTACGTTAACTATTCTGGGTTCACTGCCAATGCACATTAGACAAGCCGAAAATACGCGATAAGAAAGAGTTATTAGATGATGTAATACATTTAATTTTACGAGATCACAAAACAATGGTTATTAGTGTTACAAACTAAACTTCGTGATAATGTAGTAATGCTAAGGTTTTCAAAATGAAATGCACAATAAAACGATCGGTATTTCCATTTATCACAACTTGAAAACCTTTTTCACATCGCATCACCCCTCTCCAACCATGTTTTCCAGACATACTTGATATTAATTTCAAAGGCATACAGAAATATTGGATAATATTATTTATATTTTTTTTCTTTTAATTAGACATAATGCATTTCAATTTCGTGTCGTTCCGAGTCAGTAATAGAAGAGCAGTCAACTTTTAAAAGACTCTATCTATTGAGCAATGAATACAGCTCTCGCCTTGCACTGTCGTGGTGTGCACGCCATCTATCGGATATCTTCCGAAGCATTACCAGCCAGAAAAGAAAAGCCCTTGTATGCAATATATAAACAATTTACAAACAGATACCAATAGTTTTATTTTTCGCGAGCTCTGCATAATTTTGAAAGTTACATATATTTTGTGTACAGCGATTTTGAGTACTAGTATTTTCTATTCGATCGGTAATCGTTAATCTACGTAAATTATACGTCATATTGTTCTCCCTAAAACCCATTTCCTTGTTTCCGAAGAAATAGTTATCAAATACTTAATTTTTTGCAATGTTTAATATTTTTACTTTCATAACCTACTAATTTTTTTAACAGATGTCTATCTAAAATATGTGAATATTACATTACAATGGCAAGTGGATTACAGCCCCCACTTGACGCACAAGTTTATGGCGAAAGGATACATAAACGAAAAGTAAACAATGACCACGCCTCTCCGCCGAGCTAAGTGCTTCAGAACCCCATTACTCCTCTCTCCACGACATAGTGACGAACTGTGGACAATGGCGAGTACGCCGCTTTTCATCATTGCCGAAGCTCAGAGCATTGGTAGTACAGGCCCCGTTAAGGGCACTCGACCCACACAATTGATGTTATCATTTACTGGCGGCGGGTTAGGAAAGGCAAGCCCCTCCGCCCTCTATCCCATATCAAACTGTGCTTGCGACAGTTCTCCACCGCACCTACGTTATGTCTACCTGGTTTCCCCAGTAGACGGGTTGTAAATGTTTACCTAACAACCCCCGGCCTGTGAGGAGGTGGGTCGATAAATATTTGTTGGTTCCTATTATCAAGCTACAGAGAGAGCTGCAAAGTACACGGGAGTAAGAAAGGCGTCTAGCGAAAGAATTCGAAAATAAGTCAGAGAGAGACCTGGCAAACCTCAAACAACTCCAGGAAAGCGAAGGTAAGAACACAATGCTTGCACTGTTCGCCGTATCTCCTATTAAGGGTTACGACTATCTGCAATTATTTTGTGCAATCGAGTCCTCAAAACGGGCGGACTCTAAGGCAAACTCTTGCTCACTCCTCACTATCTTCGTCACCTGTACCCACAAGGCGCTCGACTTGCATGCTGTCTCTCTGCCGGCGACTCGCCTACACGTGACTTTCAGCAGTGAACATATTTATTTTAAAGACACACTAATAACAAGAAAGTACGATGTGTTTCTGAGGATAACTCTTAAATGTTTGTATACAAAAATCTGTTGCTGAAATTGTTTCTGAAAGCACTCGTTTTAGCCATTTTTACATAAAAAATAATTCTTGGAGTTTGAATGAGAACTTAAAACATGGTGTTTGGACACCTCTAAAAAATATTCAGCTGTTTTTGTATAATGTGTTTTGTACCAAACCCTTGTAAAGAACTTAATGCGTCAGACGGTCGGAGCCATTATTACATCTGCAATGTGATGCATTTATGTTAATTTGATACTCCCCTATTGCTATGGCGTATAGTAGGTATTGAATCTGTTCTCGGCGTGAGGCACCAGCACTTGATGCTAGCCCTCAATGTTAGAGCGTGGGAATATGTCGACGCTACTGTCCCTAGGTCCAATTTACCGATAAATTCACCTTCCTTGTGGGTTACCATAAATCAGTTTTATTAATGCTTAACAGGTTCACTTCTACATGTACACACACACTAGACATCCTTCCCCTTCCCTTTTGCTACGTAGGCTACGTATTGCTTGACGTGGCGATTTGCGCGGTGGGGGAGGGGGGGCAAGATTCTTCACACTTCCTGTATGACTCTACTTATCTGGTTTGAGGCGCTGGTCTTCTCTCGCCTGGCGACCTGGGACAGCTCTGGCACTTAGTGGACGTCTCGACGCTTATACTCGAACTCCTCCTTTCGGCGCCACTCAGCACTGCTCTGTTGACGTCGGCCGACTGCCGTTGGCGTCTCGTCTCGGATCCACTCTGCGCTCCACGATTCCCATGGGCCGACTGCTGTTTTCTCGGCGTCTTCCCACATGCTCCGCTCCGCTCTCTCGCTTGACGTCCTCCGACTGATGTTGACGTCTTGATGCATTCTCGCGAACTCGTTTCTCCTGACTTCAATCCGCACTTCTATCTCGACGATGTCTGAATGACTGATCAGTTCCTCCCTTTTCCTCGCGGTTTTGTAGGCTCGATCGCCATATTCAACTTGCACCATCTCTGCAAGTGGCCGGGGCGCTTGTCACATCCTCCTGGGTCGTAAAACACATGTGCGGCACTCCGGCGCTCGTGGGTCCGGCGTCGCCCCTCGACCTTGGCATGGAAGTTTATTGTTCCGTTCTGCACGTGCGGGAACGCTTGGGTGGCCTCTTGGTTAGGCGCACATGTTCCTTCCACTGTGCCCGGATATTGTGTGGCTATTATTCCCGCCCGCTCGCCAAAAGCTCTCATGGTTTATTGCGGTAGCCAGCCTGGGACGGACGCAGCCGATGGTGTGATCTTGGTGTCCCTTGGCAGCTGCAAAACGCAGCTGTGTCCACGCCCGTGTGTCTTCCGCTGTCGCTGGATATCGTCTGCACGTGCAGGAACATTTGCACGTGCAGGAACATTTGCACATGCAGGAACATTTGGTAGCATGCCTTTGCAGCTGCGGAGCGCAGTTGCGCCTTCCTGGCGTCATTCTTCCAGCACGTCCTCAAAACCCTTATTATTTATTGTGGTCGTCCGCCTGTGAGTTTTTCCAGAGCGTGTCTTCTGACGAATAAAAATATAGGGACGCAGAATGCGTCAAATTTTTAGTCACTTTGACAGATGAAGATAAATACCTCACATAACAGCATCAAAACAAGATTTATTTTCTTGACTGAACTGGTATGTTTTTCAAACATTGCACCAATAGTGAAGTTTCGTCCGTGACTTTTCAGTAATATTTGCATGTATTTTATTCAGTAAACCAAAACCATTGAACAGAAATTATTTAAAAACTGTAAATTTGGCGTAGTCCTCAAAATTATTTAATTGCAATTTGTAATATACATGCTGAAGGTACTCGTTATTGTATTTGAATACTAGAAGTCTCTGTTAAAATTTACTAAATATGTAAATATTTATATTGATGTTAATTGCGTAATCGAGAGTGCAAAAGCTAAGGTATATATATGTATATATATAATATTTCACAAAATATATATACATTTTTAACAGGAAAATTTATTTTGTGGTACTTTTACACAAACATTTTGCAATGCACATCGAAACTTAATATAAAACATATATCTTAAAGAAAAGGCCTAAGATCTTTTTGTTTTATTTACCCATATCAAACTAAGAAATATGGTAATAAATCCAAGTTTTTTCGAAGAGAATAAATTCAGCGGGAAGTGAAATTCGTTAATTCTTTCTCTTAGTTATTGTTCAGAAATTTTGGGACATGCATTACCGTTTGGCATTAATATGTTTATATTGTATATAGTAAACCTTAAACAAAGTGCCTAGAAATGAAATTTATTTAAAACTTTTTCTGTAATTTCAGGCAAAAAATATCTATGAACACTCATATCGATAGCTATGACAGGAGTGTGAAAAGGGACAGTATTGAAGAATTTTATTTCTTCAAGAGAATCGTACCAACTGAAGTTATGCCAGTTCCGCGAGGAAAGATTGTGTGGGATTGGAGTTAGTCGTCTCTACGAAGATTGCTCAAAGACATGGGCTTCTTGTGGAAAAGATCACCAAAGACGCGGGTGTTTCTTGTTGAAAAAACTGACATTGTCGTGTGGCGTTCGAGGTATTTGAAAGCAATGAAACAGCTGAGAAGAGAAGGTACTGACATATTTTACATTGCCGAAACGTGGATTGACAATAATTTGACATTTAAGCAGTGCTGGCAAAAGAAAGATGACGAAGGATTGGTGTAAAGTGGAAATGCAGCAAACAGACTTATTGTGCATATCGGGTGGCAAGAAGGCTCTCTTCTGAGCGGGAATATAATAAAAAAGGGAAATTCGACAACAGGTGATTATCACGGGCAGATAATTGATCTGAATTTTGAGAAGGGGATTTGCAGCAAGATTTACCAAATCTGCTACCAAATTCCCTGATAGTCATAGTCGATTCTCTATATGATTCGAAGCAAGCAGAAAGGCCACCGTAAAAATATGTCGCGAAGAAAGAAATCGTGGCGTGGCTACAAGGATAAGTGGTCTCTTGCGACAAGAAGAAAAGCTACTCTCATTGAATTGCTTGAATACCATTGACCAAGAGAACAATTTTCGCTGTCGCCAGGATATTCCAGCAACATGGCCATACTGTACTTAGATTGCCCCCTTATATGTGCGTTTTCAATGTCATAGAACTAGCCTGGGCTAATATTAAACGCCATATCAGAGATCACAATATGACTGGAGATTTATCAGTGCAAGTCTTACAGAGGCTAACAATAGTAGCCGTAACAAAGGAAGACTGGGTGGGATATTGCAGACACTTTGAAGGAATTGGAGAATAGTACTGGAAGAATGACTGCCTTATGGAGTTAGCAGTAGATGAGTTCTTAATCAAACTGGATTGGTACAGTGATGGCATAGATGGTGAAAGAGAAAACAATTCACTCCATGACAGCTGCAGTGAGCAAGAAATTTCTAGTGAATGTGATAGCGACAGCTCTTGCTTAGCTAAGCCATTGTAAATATGAAACTAGATTATATTTTGCTGATACATGTACTCTACGGTGCCATTAGTTTGTTTGGTTTAATCACTTTTTAATTAGTGAACTATCATTGTTTTACAATTCCCTAAGCTTCCTCAGAAAGAGTGAATATGCATTGTCAACAATGCTATGTGTATACAAATTCGTAGTATGTGTTATCAGTTTGTAAAATTGTTATCCACTCTTATTTCTAATTATACCATAACATACAATTTTTTTTGTCGAATAAACAGGGTACATTTTGAGTAATTGATAGTTTTAATTCTGAATACTTGTAAATAAGTAGTTTAAAGCTGAACATTTCGGTATCTTTTGCCTTAATTTGAATTTTTGTTCCTCACAACATAATCTCGGTAACACAGCTCATTCTTATAGTCATTATGTACCTTAACATTATATGCTCATGTCTTGTTCAGTAATAATTGGTTACAACTAAATACGTGTGTCACAGTTGTTTACATTAATTATGCTTATTTGACACATCATAATCTTGAGTGTGTATTGTTTTATATTTCCGTCATGTTGTTCTTATATTATACTATCAAACTGTATTCAATTGTTAACTACTTTTTAAATTATAATACTTGTAAATTGGTTGTTGTTAACTGATAATGTCACTGCAGATTTTCAATTTTTGTTTTGTGGCCTAATGATTTTTTTATTTTTTTTTCCTTCCTTTGTCTATTCAATTTGTGGTGAGTAATTTTAAATATGTCTAGTATAACACTTGTTAATTAGTGTTGTTATCTATTCGTGTTATTCAATTATTATGATTGGTTTGACTTCTAGAAATTGCTTCATGAAAAAAGTATTCAGTTCACAAATGTTATCACAGCATGTCGATAGCTGCGATTGAAGCAGTTCCCCTGCCACCTCTGTGATAGGGGTTCGGTTCCTGGCGATGTCAACCGGGATGTTTGCATGTGGCAGACGTCGTTGGTGGGTTATCTCGGGGGTCTCCCTTTTCCCTCACCTTGCGTTCAGGTGCTGCTCCGTGTCCTTCTCATTTCACCCACACCACATTGACTATGAAGACTTCTTATGGTAAGACTTGTCCAAACCTATCAATCAATTATTTAATCATTGTGTGTCATAATACTTTATTGTCTGTCAGTACACGTTACCAAATAGCTTGTACATATATTTAATTAAATTATAAGGGTTTTTGTTTTTGTTAATTAAAATGTATGCATATTTACTGTACGTCAGTGGTAGAAATGGCAAGCATTTACTTAACTGCACGAGCATAAAATAAAGACAAGATAAGCAAATTACATCCATTAAGATTACTTGAAACTCTAACTCAGTTAGGAGCTGGATTCTTGAAGATTTTAATTATATGTAGACTTCATTTATGTTCAAATGATTTTTGCTGGTAGCTCTTCATACAAAATAAAATATTTTGACAACATTAGTATAAAAATGTCTTATAAATGTTTAGTACTGACTATGATATTGAGTTTATCCCCACTCACCTTTGTATTAATTTCGTATTTATGGCAATACATTTTTAAAGGCATGAAGCTGAAAAAATTACCACATCCAAACTTCACCAGGGACTTAAACCTAAACATCTGCTACCGTACGCTGGCGCGTCGCATACTATGCTGCAAAACAAAAATGTCGACAACAGACGTGTTGTTGTACCTTATAACTCTTCTGCTTGAAGTGGTCAGCCGAATGTTTGCAGGACGCGTAGCACGTCGTTCAAGGTTACACATTCCTAGTACGGGACAGATCGAACCTTGGTCTGCGAGGGGAATGGCAGGGGAACCAGAACTAGAGGGACAAGCTCTCACATTTGACGCTAACAGTACCATAATGCGGCAAGGGGCACGGAAGGCGATGTTGGACAAAGGAGATCACTGCAGCAAAGGGAAGACGGGCAATATTAGTGTTAGTCTGATATTAATAGGTAACTGTACTAAGTAACGAGTGCGTACAAACTTACAAACAAAATAGAACAAGTCAACCTAAGGAGATATACAATCGCATCCGTACACATAGTACAAAAGAGCACAGTAATGGTTGAAATACCTCACATTAGGTCTTTTCACAGCATATACCCGATGTATTTACCAACGACAGAAATACACATCAGTAAACGCACATGTAGGGAGTGACGAGCAGCNGCCACACATTAAGTCTTTTCACAGCATATACCCGATGTATTTACCAACGACAGAAATACACATCAGTAAACGCACATGTAGGGAGCTACGAGCAGCCTGAAGTGTTTCCGGCGTAATGCCTCTGCAAGCTGCTATAATGCGTTCCTGCGTGTCTTCTGGCGTCGTAGGAACCGCGTTGAACGCCCCATCATTCATTGTTACCCACAGGAAAACATCGAGAGGTGTGAGGTCGGGGAGAGAGCTGGCCATCTTACAACACCACCACGCCCTATCCACTGGTTTGGAAACGTTTGGAAACTCTTGCCTCGCCACCAAAGCAAAATACGCAGGACAACCATCATGCTGAAACCACATAGCACGACGTATGTCGAGCGGCATGTCTTCCAGAAGTGCTGTTAATTTCCCTCTGAGGAAATGGACGCACGCACAGCTGGTCATTTCCCGTTGATTGAAGTATGGCAGTACGATGTAATATCCAACGATGGTAAAACGGATTCTCCTAGGGCAGTAGTGCCTATTTCGTAAATTTACGTGCCCATGGTCTGTGAAGGTCACTTCATCCGTAAATAAAATGTTCTTCAGACAATTGCTGTCATTCCTTTCAGACATGAGAACAAACCTACAAAAATTGGCAACGCTACTGGAAATCACGTTCATGTAATGCTGGATGAAGGGACACCTGATATGGATGGAATTTCCGTTAGCACAGTATTGGTAACACACTTGTTCAAAATATTCCTATGGACCTGAAAACTTCCCGCGTACCCATGTGGTGGTTTGCATCGACACGTGCCAACACATCTTGTTCTCGTGACAAGAGAAGTGTGTAATTCGTCGTATTGTTTGCCGTGAGATGGACGTCCGATTAGGATACCTTTCACCATTCATTTGGACGGCTTGCTTTACATTTCTGACACACTCACCGTAAATAAGTATAGCGGCCAAATTTTCCTCATTCGTGAACGTCATTGCAAACATACAGCCACACACTGCAGTACCTCTTACTATATCAGATTACGGGGACTGGAGATGCGCTGCTAGTAGGAAGCGGTCCCGCCAGGATGAGTCACGGTGCGTGTTGCTTGCTTACAGCTGTGAGTACAGGTCCACTGCCCCAAGATACCGGACCACCTAACTTAATATTATTTGCACACTATTTTTGGCGTTTATGTGTTACTTCCCGTTGCGTATGCTATATCAGTGAATTCCTTTTTCATGTACTTTCAGATGGCATTGAATTAAATGCATGTTTCCTGAGGAAAAATCTAATATAGTTTAATTATTTCTGTCCATTTAGTGAAAACCGCATTACGTTCCAGAATCTTTATATATATGTATATAGTATATATATATAAACAGAGTGTAAAACCGAATATTATAGAGAAAATTATCTTATTATCAGTAAATATTATGCAACATTATTGTATGTTTGTTCAAGATATTATAGAAGAATTANAGAGAAAATTATCTTATTATCAGTAAATATTATGCAACATTATTGTATGTTTGTTCAAGATATTATAGAAGAATTATGAAAATGTCGGACGTTACTGTTACTTTATAAATTATAACAATAAATGTCATGATACTCATTGGCTGAACAGAACAGATCTTCATTTTCCCAGTATACTTCCATGAAAGTAAATCGAATTGACCTTCAAAAAAAACTATTTCAGACACGCAGTATTTACATTGTATAAAACAACGTATTTCATTAAACTACATCAACACACTTATGGCAGAACTTGACTTGATCCTAAATTACCTACATATAACATTATCGTAGTGAAAGATAGGAATGCTCAGTGTTTTATCTGCTAGTATGAATACGTTATAACAATGCATTAACATGATTATCACTAGANAAAGATAGGAATGCTCAGTGTTTTATCTGCTAGTATGAATACGTTATAACAATGCATTAACATGATTATCACTAGCAGAATTATCTCATGTATAGCATCAAATGTTTTCGTAGAATTACTGTTTCAAAACCGAGGTATCAGATCGTCAACAGACTTCAGAGAAAACACATATATAAAAAAAACGTAGTNGTCAACAGACTTCAGAGAAAACACATATATAAAAAAAACGTAGTCATTTATTGTAGTACTCATAATTGCAACACATCGTAAATTTAGCGAAATACACGTTGACGGAAATTTCTTCAAGTGTAATCCAGGTTTAAAATAAAATAACGCCTGCGAATAAATGTAATCACAATTTCCAGGGCGGTACCATATGGGAAATGTCGATGATATCCGAGACTAGTAACTACATTGCTGGCCATAAAAGTTGCAATATCAAGAATGACGTGAGCTGCAAGTACCAGATTCATTGGACACAATGCCCGTCACAAGCAGGTGACCTGATAACTCTAACAGCTCGGTTTGACGTAAAGAATACGGGGGATCAGTAATGTGTGATTCCATTACGGGCTCCAATAACCGCTGCTACGCGATGTGACGTTAAGAGGAAGATACTTTGGATATCCGCCTAGGGTATCGTTGCCCATGTTGCTTTGACGGGTGCACAAAGTACATCCGTTGTGGCAGCGGGTGTCCTGTTGCAAGGCCAGTCGTCTTCCAGTAATGGACCACACCATTCCTATTGGCCGAGAGTGTCGGTGAAAGTACGATGGTGATGCATGGTGGTCTTCGTCGGATCAAGAATACCACATACAGTCGCCCATTCTCCTGTGGGTACAGGGCAGCAGGCTGGCCCTGGACATAAGAGAAAACAACAGGATTCAACACCTCCGCGATGTAACGGTTTCTGGTCAACATAACCAGCGACGTAGACTAGGTGTGACCAGGGCTGGAACCTGATGGACCTTTACAATAACTCCAGGTGCTGCGCCTGCCATGACGGTGAATAATGCAGGACTCAGACAGGCGTGCTTCATGATACAGCAAGACACGGACGCGACCATCGTGGTACTGCTAGAAGAACAGAAACTCGTGGGAGAATATGATGGAATGGAATTCCGTTACAGCTGCTGGAGTCTATGGTAACTGTCAGTGGCAGCTACAATATTGGGAAATGTACAAGATGTCCTAATGCTGTACAGGGTGACGAACCGTTCGTGTGTGTGTCTGTCATCGTTCACTTTGGTGCGACAGGGACGTTGACTTCTTGCAAGACACTGAGCCGGACCCTCAGCCCGTCCCTCCTCAACCCTCTGATGACATGTCCTATAGCGCTCAGTGTTTCCATGGTCAAAGGCGGAAATTTGTTTGTCTAGTTGCGTTGTTCTTCGACGTGGTATGATCACTAGATGTACACCATCGACGACGATAGACAGTACTCTTACCTCACAGTGGTTTCCTGTTCTCCACANTGACGACGATAGACAGTACTCTTACCTCACAGTGGTTTCATGTTCTCTAAATATATGCCGCTTACCAGTGCCGCACGTGTTGCGTCATTCGACTTAACAACTAACCAGGTCATAGTCCTTCACTTCTCTAAGCATTCCCCCAATATTAGGTTTTTCGTGTGCATCCTACTTGGCATTACAATTTTAATAGCTAGCATAATATTTTGAAATTCACAATAGGCAATATGAAACGCTACCACTTCATAAAAACTCTTCTTTTGTTACATTAATGAAAGCACTATATTATAAATTACGAACTGTTGCTTAAAATGATGTTATTCATGAAGCACTGTTTGTTGATACGGTAGCGCGAGCAGAAAAAAATTGAACCAAGAAAATAGAAAAATGGAACAGTAAAGTGATGTGAAATTGTTAAAAGCATAAATGTGTTACAGTCATGCTCAAGTTTATTCCTATTTATACATTAACAAAAATTTATTTTAAGTTAACATTTTTTTGTTTAACTTTGCAACGGGCAAGTCTTAAGACGCAAAACCTTTTTTTTCGTTTTAAGTTGGTGACTAAACAGCGAGTTAGGCGGTCATTTCTTACGATAAACCGAATGTAATCTAAGTGTCTACACCCATAATAATTATTTAAAATACGAAATATAAATGCAAAAGAATTAAACATGGTGATTTAGGTGAAATAAATGTGTGACGCATATCGGATATTTCTGATATACTAATTTTTTTAAACACATATAACAAGAAGTAATCAGTTATACTAATGAGACTGGTTCCATTTATAAAGATGCAAATAATTTTGGTGTGTTTATTGATATTGATGGTATGTGTCTCATGACATCACATTGATAGCGATGTCATTAGAGATGCAAACTGAAACAAATGCAATACAAGAGAGACAGTTATAAACACACATGTGCCTTACATTGGACACGAAAAAAAAAACCTCGTACTGAAATCTGGCATGCAAACAACTACATCATGGAGGTATGATTCGGAAAATATACTTCGCCAATAATCAGTCATAATTTTTGGTATTCGAGTCGCGGGACATGACGAGGATAGATGCACCCTGCTTAGTGTATAACGAGTAAATGGATCTGCCGAAGATAGGTGTACCCAGCCAATTGCTTAACGAGTCGCGGGAATTGCCGTAGATAAGTGCGACCTGCCTAGTGTATAAAGAGTAGCGGGACTTGCCGAAGATGGGTGCACCCTGCCTAGTGTATAATTACTCGCGGGGCTTGGCGAAGATATATGCAACCTGCCTTTTGTATATCGAGTCGCAAGACTTACCGAAGATAGATGCAACATGCCTAGTGTATAACGAATAGTGGGATTTGGCTAGGATAGGTGCACCCTACCGAGAGTATATCGAATTGCAGGAATTGCCAAATATAGGTGCGCNGTTTGACGTAAAGAATACGGGGGATCAGTAATGTGTGATTCCATTACGGGCTCCAATAACCGCTGCTACGCGATGCGACGTTAAGAGGAAGATACTTTGGATATCCGCCTAGGGTATCTTNGAGGAAGATACTTTGGATATCCGCCTAGGGTATCTTTGCCCATGTTGCTTTGACGGGTGCACAAAGTACATCCGTTGTGGCAGCGGGTGTCCTGTTGCAAGGCCAGTCGTCGTCCAGTAATGGACCACACCTTTCCCATTGGCCGAGAGTGTCGGTGAAAGTACAATGGTGATGCATGGTGGTCGTCGTCGGATCAAGAATACCAATACAGTCGCGCATTCTCCTGTGGGTACAGGGCAGCAGGCTGGCCCTGGAGATAAGAGAAAACAACAGGATTCAACACCTCCGCGATGTAACGGTTTCTGGTCAACATAACCAGCGACGTAGACTAGGTGTGACCAGGGCTGGAACCTGATGGACCTTTACAATAACTCCAGGTGCTGCGCCTGCCATGACGGTGAATAATGCAGGACTCAGACAGGCGTGCTTCATGATACAGCAAGACATGACCGCGACCATCGTGGTACTGCTAGAAGAACAGAAACTCGTGGGAGAATATGATGGAATGGAATTCCGTTACAGCTGCTGGAGTCTATGGTAACTGTCAGTGGCAGCTACAATATTGGGAAATGTACAAGATGTCCTAATGCTGTACATGATGACGAACCGTTCGTGTGTGTGTCTGTCATCGTTCACTTTGGTGCGACAGGGACGTTGACTTCCTGCAAGAAACCAAGCCCGTCCCTCAGCCCGTCCCTCCTCAACCCTCTGATGACATGTCCTATAGCGCTCAGTGTTTCCATGGTCAAAGGCGGAAATTTGTTTGTATAGTTGCCTTGTTCTTCGTCGTGGTATGATCACTAGATGTACACCATTGACGACGATAGACAGTACTCTTACCTCACAGTGGTTTCATGTTCTCTAAATATATGCCGCTTACCAGTGCCGCACGTGTTGCGTCATTCGACTTAACAACTAACCAGGTCATAGTCCTTCACTTCTCTAAGCATTCCCCCAATATTAGGTTTTTCGTGTGCATCCTACTTGGCATTACAATTTTAATAGCTAGCATAATATTTTGAAATTCACAATAGGCAATATGAAACGCTACCACTTCATAAAAACTCTTCTTTTGTTACATTAATGAAAGCACTATATTATAAATTACGAACTGTTTCTTAAAAACATGTTATTAATGAAGCACTGTTTGTTGATACGGTAGCGCGAGCAGAAAAAAATTGAACCAAGAAAATAGAAAAATGGATCAGAAAAGTGATGTGAAATTGTTAAAAGCATAAATGTGTTACAGTCATGCTCAAGATTATTCTAATTTATACATTAACAAAAATTTATTTTAAGTTAACATTTTTTTGTTTAACTTTGCAACGGGCAAGTCTTAAGACGCAAAACCTTTTTTTTCGTATTAAGTTGGTGACTTAACAGCGAGTTAGGCGGTCATTTCTTACGATAAACCGAATGTAATCTAAGTGTCTACACCCATAATAATTATATAAATACGAAATATAAATGCAAAAGAATTAAACATGGTGATTTAGGTGAAATAAATGTGTGACGCATATCGGATATTTCTGATATACTAATTTTTTTAAACACATATAACAAGAAGTAATCAGTTATACTAATGAGACTGGTTCCATTTATAAAGATGCAAATAATTTTGGTGTGTTTATTGATATTGATGGTATGTGTCTCATGACATCACAGTGATAGCGATGTCATTAGAGATGCAAACTGAAACAAATGCAATACAAGAGAGACAGTTATAAACACACATGTGCCTTACATTGGACTCGAAACAAAAAACCTCGTACTGAAATCTGGCATGCAAACAACTACATCATGGAGGTATGATTCGGAAAATATACTTCGGCAATAATCAGTCATAATTNTTGATATTGATGGTATGTGTCTCATGACATCACATTGATAGCGATGTCATTAGAGATGCAAACTGAAACAAATGCAATACAAGAGAGACAGTTATAAACACACATGTGCCTTACATTGGACACGAAAAAAAAAACCTCGTACTGAAATCTGGCATGCAAACAACTACATCATGGAGGTATGATTCGGAAAATATACTTCGCCAATAATCAGTCATAATTTTTGGTATTCGAGTCGCGGGACATGACGAGGATAGATGCACCCTGCTTAGTGTATAACGAGTAAATGGATCTGCCGAAGATAGGTGTACCCAGCCAATTGCTTAACGAGTCGCGGGAATTGCCGTAGATAAGTGCGACCTGCCTAGTGTATAAAGAGTAGCGGGACTTGCCGAAGATGGGTGCACCCTGCCTAGTGTATAATTACTCGCGGGGCTTGGCGAAGATAGATGCAACCTGCCTTTTGTATAACGAGTCGCAAGACTTACCGAAGATAGATGCAACATGCCTAGTCTATAACGAGTAGTGGGATTTGGCTAGGATAGGTGCACCCTACCGAGAGTATATCGAATTGCAGGAATTGCCAAATATAGGTGCGCCCTGCCTAGTGTATAAAGAGTAGCGGGACTTTCTGAAGATGGGTGCACCCTGTCTAGTGTATAATTACTCGCGGAGCTTGGCGAAGATAGATGCAACCTGCCTTTTGTATAACAAGTCGCAAGACTTACCGAAGATAGATGCAACATTCCTGGTGTATAAAGAGTAGCGGGACTTGCTGAAGATGGGTGCACCCTGTCTAGTGTATAATTACTCACAAGGCTTGGCGAAGACAGATGCAACCTGCCTTTTGTATAACGAGTCGCAAGACTTACCGAAGATAGATGCAACATGCCAAGTGTATAAAGAGTAGCGGGACATGTAAAATCTAAGAGCAACATGCATATTGTATAAAAAGTAGCGGGACATGTAAAAGCTAAGTGCAACATGCCTAGTGTATAAAGAGTAGCGGGACATGTAAAAGTTAAGTGCAACATGCCGAGTGTATAAAGAGTAGCGGGAAATGTAAAATCTAAGAGCAACATGCATATTGTATAAAGAGTAGCGGGACATGTAAAATCTAAGAGCAACATGCATATTGTATAAAGAGTAGCGGGACATGTAAAAGCTAAGTGCAACATGCCTAGTGTATAAAGAGTAGCGGGACATGTAAAAGCTAAGTGCAACATGCCTAGTGTGTAAAGAGTAGCGGGACTTGCCGAAGATGGGTCCACCCTGCCAAGTGTATAAATACTCGTGGGGCTTGGCGAAGATAGATGCAACATGCCTTTTGTATAACGAGTCACAAGACTTACCGCAGATAGATGCAACCTGCCTAGTGTGTAAAGAGTAGCGGGACATGTAAAAGCTAAGTGCAACATGCCTAGTGTATAAAGAGTAGCGGGACTTGCCGAAGATGGGTCCACCCTGCCAAGTGTATAAATACTCGTTGGGCTTGGCGAAGATAGATGCAAAATGCCTTTTGTATAACGAGTCACAAGACGTACCGCAGATAGATGCAACCTGCCTAGTGTGTAAAGAGTAGTGGGACATGTAAAAACTAAGTGCAACAAGCCTAGTGTATAAAGAGTAGCAGGACTTGTAAAAGCTAAGTGCAACATGCCTAGTGTATAAAGAGTAACGGGACATGTAAAAGCTAAGTGCAACACACTTAGTGTATAAAGAGTAGCGGGACATGTAAAAGCTAAGTGCAACATGCCTAGTGTATAAAGAGTAGCGGGACATGTAAAAGCTAAGTGCAACATGCCTAGTGTATAAAGAGTAGCGGGACATGTAAAAGCTAAGTGCAACATGCCTAGTGTATAAAGAGTAGCGGGACATGTAAAAGCTAAGTGCAACATGCCTAGTGTATAAAGAGTAGCGGGACATGTAAAAGCTAAGTGCAACATGCCTAGTGTATAAAGAGTAGCGGGACATGTAAAAGCTAAGTGCAACATGCCTAGTGTATAAAGAGTAGCGGGACATGTAAAAGCTAAGTGCAACATGCCTAGTGTATAAAGAGTAGCGGGACTTGTAAAAGCTAAGTGCAACATGCCTAGTGTATAAAGAGTAGCGGGACTTGTAAAAGCTAAGTGCAACATGCCTAGTGTATAAAGAGTAGCGGGACTTGTAAAAGCTAAGTGCAACATGCCTAGTGTATAAAGAGTAGCGGGACTTGTAAAAGCTAAGTGCAACATGCCTAGTGTATAAAGAGTAGCGGGACTTGTAAAAGCTAAGTGCAACATGCCTAGTGTATAAAGAGTAGCGGGACTTGTAAAAGCTAAGTGCAACATGCCTAGTGTATAAAGAGTAGCGGGACTTGTAAAAGCTAAGTGCAACATGCCTAGTGTATAAAGAGTAGCGGGACTTGTAAAAGCTAAGTGCAACATGCCTAGTGTATAAAGAGTAGCGGGACTTGTAAAAGCTAAGTGCAACATGCCTAGTGTATAAAGAGTAGCGGGACATGTAAAAGCTAAGTGCAACATGCGTAGTGTATAAAGAGTAGCGGGACTTGTAAAAGCTAAGTGCAACATGCTAGTGTATAACGATTCGCGGGAAGTGCCAAAGATAGGTGAAGCGTGCATATTCTATAACTACTAGTGGGAGTTGACGGCGATAGGTGCACCCCGCCTAGTGTATAACGAATTGAGGCACTTTCCGAAGAAAAGTGCACCCTACCTTGTGTATAAGAATCNCCGAAGAAAAGTGCACCCTACCTAGTGTATAAGAAGCCACCGGACTTGCCGAAGAAATATGCGCACTGCCAAGGGTATATCTAGTCATGGGACTTTCCAAAGAAAGGTGCACCATGCCTAGTGTATAACGAGTAGCGGGACTTGCCAATGATAGGTACAAAATGCATGTTAAAAAAAGGTGCAGCATGACTACTGTTTAACTTCTAGCGGAAGTTGACTAGGATAGGTACTCCCTGCCTAGTGTATAATAAATTGAGGGACTTTCGGAAGAAAGGTGCACCTTGCCCAGTTTATAACAAGTCGCGGGACCTGCAGAAGAAAGGTGCACACAACTTAGGGTATATCTAATCATGGGACTTGCCGAAGAAAGGCGCACCATGCCTAGTGTATAACGAGTCGCGTGACTTTATGAGGATAGGTGGACCCTGTCTAGTGTAAAACGAGTGGAGGGACTTGCTGAATATAGGTGCAATCTACCTAGTATATAACGAGTAGTGGGACTGTCCGAAGATGGGTGCTCCCTGCTTAGTGTATAACGATTCGTGGGACTTGCCGATGATAAGTTCACTTTTCCAAGTGTAAAACGAGCAGAGGGACTTGCCGACGATAAAGGCAACATGCCTAGAGTATAACGAGTTGCGGGGCTTGCCAAAGATATGTCCTCCTCTCGTAGTGTTAAATATACGCGCGATTTGAAGAGAATAGGTGCAACCTGTGTAGTGAATATCGAGTTGCGTGTCTTGGGAAGGATGGGTNCAACATGCCTAGTGTATAAAGAGTAGCGGGACTTGCCGAAGATGGGTCCACCCTGCCAAGTGTATAAATACTCGTGGGGCTTGGCGAAGATAGATGCAACATGCCTTTTGTATAACGAGTCACAAGACGTACCGCAGATAGATGCAACCTGCATAGTGTGTAAAGAGTAGTGGGACATGTAAAAGCTAAGTGCAACATGCCTAGTGTATAAAGAGTAGCAGGACTTGTAAAAGCTAAGTGCAACATGCCTAGTGTATAACGATTCGCGGGAAGTGCCAAAGATAGGTGAAGCGTGCATATTCTATAACTACTAGTGGGAGTTGACGGCGATAGGTGCACCCCGCCTAGTGTATAACGAATTGAGGGACTTTCCGAAGAAAAGTGCACCCTACCTAGTGTATAAGAAGCCACCGGACTTGCCGAAGAAATATGCGCACTGCCAAGGGTATATCTAGTCATGGGACTTTCCAAAGAAAGGTGCACCATGCCTAGTGTATAACGAGTAGCGGGACTTGCCAATGATAGGTACAAAATGCATGTTAAAAAAAGGTGCAGCATGACTACTGTTTAACTTCTAGCGGAAGTTGACTAGGATAGGTGCTTCCTGCCTAGTGAATAATAAATTGAGGGACTTTCGGAAGAAAGGTGCACCTTGCCCAGTTTATAACAAGTCGCGGGACCTGCAGAAGAAAGGTGCACACAACTTAGGGTATATCTAATCATGGGACTTGCCGAAGAAAGGCGCACCATGCCTAGTGTATAACGAGTCGCGTGACTTTATGAGGATAGGTGGACCCTGTCTAGTGTAAAACGAGTGGAGGGACTTGCTGAATATAGGTGCAATCTACCTAGTATATAACGAGTAGTGGGACTGTCCGAAGATGGGTGCTCCCTGCCTAGTGTATAACGATTCGTAGGGACTTGCCGATGATAAGTTCACTTTTCCAAGTGTAAAACGAGCAGAGGGACTTGCCGACGATAAAGGCAACATGCCTAGAGTATAACGAGTTGCGGGGTTTGCCAAAGATATGTCCTCCTCTCGTAGTGTTAAATATATACGCGCGATTTGAAGAGAATAGGTGCAACCTGTGTAGTGAATATCGAGTTGCGTGTCTTGGGAAGGATGGGTNATATACGCGCGATTTGAAGAGAATAGGTGCAACCTGTGTAGTGAATATCGAGTTGCGTGTCTTGGGAAGGATGGGTGTCCCTGCCTAGTGTATAACGAGTCGCGGGACTAGCCGAAGATAAGTGCACCTTGCCTGGTGTATAACGAGTCGCGCGACTTGCCAATGATAGGTCCACTTTTCCTAGTGCATAACGAGTAGAAAAATTTGCCGAAGATAGGTGCACCCTGCCTAGTGTATAACGAGTCGCGGGACTTGCCGATGATAGGTCCACTTTTCCTANTTTGCCGAAGATAGGTGCACCCTGCCTAGTGTATAACGAGTCGCGGGACTTGCCGATGATAGGTCCACTTTTCCTAGTGTATAACGATTCGAGAGACTTGCCGAAGATAGGTGCAACCTGCATAGTGTATAACATGTCACAGGACTTGCAAANGTGTATAACGATTCGAGAGACTTGCCGAAGATAGGTGCAACCTGCATAGTGTATAACATGTCACAGGACTTACAAAAGATAGGTGCACCTTGCCTGGTGTAAAACGAGTCGTGAGACTTGCCGATGATAGGTCCACTTTTCCTAGTGTATAACGATTCGTGAGACTTGCTGAAGATAGGTGCAACCTGCATGGTGTATAACATGTCACAAGACTTGCAGAAGATAGGTACACCCTTCCAGGTGTATAACGAGTCGCGGCACTTGCCGATGATAGGTCCACTTTTCCTAGTGTATAACGATTCGTAAGACTTGCTGAAGATAGGTGCAACCTGCATGGTGTATAACATGTCACAAGACTTGCAGAAGATAGGTACACCCTTCCAGGTGTATAACGAGTCGCGGCACTTGCCGATGATAGGTCCACTTTTCCTAGTGTATAACGATTCGTAAGACTTGCTGAAGATAGGTGCAACCTGCATGGTGTATAACATGTCACAGGACTTGCCGAAGATAGGTGCACCTTGCCTGGTGTATAACGAGACGCGCGACTTGCCAATGATAGGTCCACTTTTCCTGGTGCATAACGAGTAGAAAGATTTGCCGAAGATAGGTGCACCCTGCCTAGTGTATAACGAGTCGCGGGACTTGCCGATGATAGGTCCACTTTTCCTGGTGTATAACGATTCGAGAGACTTGCCGAAGATAGGTGCAACCTGCATAGTGTATAACATGTCACAGGACTTGCAAAAGATAGGTGCACCTTGCCTGGTGTAAAACGAGTCGCGGGACTTGCCGATGATAGGTCCACTTTTCCTAGTGTATAACGATTCGTGAGACTTGCTGAAGATAGGTGCAACCTGCATGGTGTATAACATGTCACAAGACTTGCAGAAGATAGGTACACCCTTCCAGGTGTATAACGAGTCGCGGGACTTGCCGATGATAGGTCCACTTTTCCTAGTGTATAACGATTCGTAAGACTTGCTGAAGATAGGTGCAACCTGCATGGTGTATAACATGTCACAGGACTTGCCGAAGATAGGTGCACCTTGCCTGGTGTATAACGAGACGCGGGACTTGCCGATGATAGGTCCTCTTTTCCTAGTGTATAACGATCCGTGAGACTTGCCGAAGATAGGTGCACGCTGCCTTATGTATAACAAGTCACAGGACTTGCCGAAGATAGGTGCACCTTGCCTGGTGTATAACGAGTCGTGAGACTTGCCGATGATAGGTCCAATTTTCCTAATGTATAACGATTCGTGAGACTTGCCGAAGATAGGCTGTCACGTTTAATGATTCTCGTAAGTCGTCGTTTGTCCCGTTCTTTCACGATCTTTTTCCTGCCGCAGCGATGTCAAAGATGTGATAATTTACCGGATTCCCGATATTCACGGTATACTCGTGAAATGGTCGTACGCGAACATCCAAATGTTTTCGCTACTTCGGAGATGCTATGTCTCATCTCTCGTTCACCGACTATAATACCACGTTCAAACTCACTTAAATCTTGATAACCTGCCATTGTAGCTGCAGTAACCGATCTAGCTTCCGACCACATCGCGTTACTCTGATTGGGTCCATACCTCTGTTATTTGCATACACACGCCTATACCAGTTGTTTTACTCTTAAGTGTAATTACAGTGGAAGATTTGTATAGTTGTTCGGGTGGCAGCCCATCAAGACAAAGAAATCTGTTACGTTAATGGGCGACGTTCAATCCCATCCAATTAATAATTTTTTGTACATGTAATAAAATTGTTTTGCAACAAAATAATTTTACTTAATTTATTTCACACCGTTATGCACTGTTTTCTAATGCTTGTGTATATTTACTAATCGACTATAAATAACCGTTTTTGTACTGTTTTCATTAGGGGATTTCATTCAACAAAAAGTATTTGTAGTTTTATTTTTATACTGACCCCGGATGAAACAGATTATACTGGCTATGAGTAGATATCCACTGATTCCAATTTAGATTGTGAGAATTTGTGAAGTGCTTACGAAATCGGAGTATCGTAGTTTGAAAACAGCATATATAGAGAATAGAATCTGATTTCAACTAACAAACTCCTACTTCATATTCCGTATGAAAAAATAATTCGTAAACATATATAAGGAAATTCTTTCTAAGGGCTGTGCGCCTCTTTTAATATGGAGCTAAAATGCAATTTTAATGTACATATTGGAATATGTACTTAAAATATAACAGTGATATTCTGGGCAGAGTGTACTAGAACGAAAATATACAACCGTTGCAAAACCCCATAGTTGTTTTAAAATATCCTCGGAGGAAAAAATGGGTTATAAACTATTATGTTGCATAACATTTCCTGACTCTAAATATTAATTAGTTTTTCAAAAACACACTAATAGTCAGTGCTTTAAAATGAACGCAACAGGTCTTCTTGTGTTATCTCAAACAGTTTTTGAGGAATAAAAAAACAAATTTCGAAATTATATAGTGATTGCACCATAAAGGTAATCAACACTCAACTCACTTGGTGTTGGTGGGTGTAGCTTGGCAGGCGTACTTTAACACACTTTCGCAGAACACTTGTTGATTTACCCACATGAATGTATATTGGTAAGGCGTGTATTAAAAAAAGGAGCCTTGATTATGAATGTACATATCTTCACAATGATGCAATGGCGTGAGTCACGGTCCACAGAATGTGCAACACGACTGCATTCACGACTATACGCCGTGTTTGTAGTTGGTAGTTGGGCACTCAACGCCTCAGCTGATGGAGGATGTTCCACTTGCGGTTCTAGCATGAAGGCGCCCTATCACATCTCAGCTGATATTTGCAAACATATCTCAATACAGTATATCCTGAACNTCAACGCTGGATTGGTAGAGTTGGCTTCATAGCCTGACTCGCACGTTCACTTGAAATTACGCTTTCCGAATTTTTCATTTAGGGGGATGTTTAAACATATTAGTTGAAAATGCACTTAGGCAGTGCAGATGACCTGCTGGCGAGATTTGCTGATGTGTTTGACAGCATCTGCTCAACTACAGAGGTATTCAGTAGTGCTCGACAAAGCCTGCAGATAACATCTATCCTGTACGTTAATGTTGGTGGAGTGGAAAATTGAAGCTGTCCTTAACATCTAAGTCTTGTGAGCCGATGAGGATGAAGTGAAGTGGCATCGTCCGGCACGATTCCCATATGTGGAAAACCGTGTGAGACGCCGCCTGGATCGAACCTGGTTCGCCTAGATCGGAGACGAGTATTCTACCCACTATACAACTGCGGGTGTGTTGATTTTGATAATCGTCGCTTTGAAGAACTCCTTAAAAAATAATAGTTTTTTCTTCTCGGCTTTGTAATGCAAGAACTGTAATGTTCTTATATTATTAAAGGCTTTTATGGTGTGCTTTGTGATTTCACATACTGCGAAATCCGCATTGTGACTAAAGATTTGTTCAGGTGTGTTCCATCATAATATGCACTGTAGTGTCCGTACGTTAATAAAAGTTCGCATGCCAGTACAAATGGCTCGTGAAGGCAACAGCCATACTAACTTTGTCAATGTAAGTTTTATTGATTTAACGCACGTATAAGAACATTTTAGCACGCAACTTACGTGATCTACCTCCACCCAGGAATACGGTGAGCACAGTGATACACATCGGCCTATATTTGTGAAGATTTGTAAATTAAGAAGTAAACTTACCTTTGTTCCACACATACTCCAATAGGATACTTCATTTGGATATCACCAGCATGTGTTCTAAGAACATCTGTTAACGTACTTCTGCTAAGATACACCTGCCACATCAAGTGTGTTGAGTTCTGCTCACATATCAAGGGCAATCACTTAATAATGTAGATATTTATACTTTCTTTCCTAGAAAACCGTGGTATAAAACATAAGTAATATTAAGAAAGTTTGAGATACTACAGATTTTATTTATTTAATCGTGAAATACGTACGCGTATTCTTAATGTAGTTTTTTTCCTGGCGAAGAATGAGGGTTGGCGTGCACTAGAGTATGTCAGACCTTGCACTGCCCGCTACTCACTGCTCTGCCTCCAGCTTCCGCTTGTCGAGACTACTGGAGCCACGTCTGGTTCTGTAAGAGGAAACCATTGACACACTAATGTTCCAACTGCAGTTATCTTTACTTGCAGGGATGATAATTTGGCAGGATTCAGGTACGTTGCCCTCGAGATATGGCCAAAAAAAATCATATTCTCATGTGCTGCTATCTCTATAACTGAAGGAGAAAATTGTTATATATTAGCACATTCGATGCTTGTCATAATATACTGCGAGCATATAAATTTTGGCTGAGTTTGTTTGGAACATAGGGCACAATGACATAAAATATTTAAATTGACATTATCAAGGAAATATATAACTACCCCCTTAAGATATATACGATTATTCAGAACCGAGTGTGTTAATTTTGGGAGGTAGTTCCTTACGAGAATCAAAGCAAAAATGTATTTGGGAATTTTCCGATAAAGTGAGAGTTGTGGCCGCTACGTACAACTGAAAATCGAATGTGAAATTATATTTCGTAATCTTTTTCAGAAACCATTTGTGACTAAGCAACACAATTTTGCACAGTGTTGCATGAAAGGAAGATCTTCAACCTTGTATGAATGTGGTTGTTAAACCATCTCCGTTCCGCTACTTACATGGGGTTCATCACCGTTTTATAGCCGTTTCTTTNGTATGAATGTGGTTGTTAAACCATCTCCGTTCCGCTACTTACATGGGGTTCATCACCGTTTTATAGCCGTTTCTTTCAGAATACTGAGATAAAATGCACGTTTAATTATATTATGTTAATGAGAATGGAAAAAATAACAGTGAAGGTTCTCATGTCGTTTGTTATTGAGTTGGAATGAATACCGATAAGTTACCACAGAGGCGTAGAGTTATGTTATGCAATGAGAACTGTGTCGTGGATTATATGGATAAAAACTGATGCATTATCACATAACGATTTGCTACTGCAAAATATCCATGTAATTGTTAAGTCTGTAACGAAAACCAGCGTCCATTATATAGTTATCAGTTCCTAACTGCAGTCGCTGCAATCATATTTTCGACGGAGATAATATTTTAAATTATTAGGCTAAGTATCAAAGCACACAATGTTTAACACACTGTCTTGAAGTGTTAAAACATTCCGGTGTCAACAGTAGCACTTGTTGGACATAATTGTATTCAATTTACATCTGGTTTGTGACAGGTGAAAGAATTACTNAACAGTAGCACTTGTTGGACATAATTGTATTCAATTTACATCTGGTTTGTGACAGGTGAAAGAATTACTGTTGTTATCTGGTGGCTATACCGAGAGGACCTATTGTTGTCAACGTTCTGGCGAACAAGCGGTTATGATGTGTGCCAAGGCAGCGCCCCATTAGACCTGCGGACCTATTACGAAGCGAAGTATCTAGCCATGTAGAGTCGAGCTGACTCTTGCACGCCACGCGGTGCAGTATTCATGATGGACTAGAGTAATGTGGAGCTCAGTGACATTACTTTAACGTATGGCAAATTGTTGTGTAATGTAGTGACAGCAAGTCGGATATATGCCGACAAGTTCTCATTTTTGTGTAATTTGTGCAAAGCTTTATTGTAGCATTGTGTTTCACGATTTCAGGCTGTATGTTGAGTTTTATTGCGAAGGAAATATGTTTTACATAAACCATGCCCGCAGTGTCAAACAACAGCTCTTCACTCTTTGGTAACTTATCGGCATTCATTCAAATTCAGTAACAAGGAATATCCATGCCTAATTGTACCTAAGTGTGGACCACACCAGATTCTTGTGTTACACTGTGTGTCAGTTTTCATTCGCTTTATACATTTTTACACACACCTTTATACAGAATGATTATAAAAGAATATCCCAACTTTTAAGGTCAATAACATCAAAACCAAACAACCTACAACCTTAATTGACTAATCATATGCACCGTGGAACCGTGATGTTTGTTTAGCATACTTGTGCAATGTGACCACCATGAGCGGCCCGAACGACACCTACGCGATAAACAAACTTGTCCCACGCTCTTGTCAGCATGTCCGGTGTTACGGTTTTTGGTGAAGAGGGGGTAGCGAGCTCACATTCGACTCGTCAATGTAAAGGGGATGGTCGAATATTTATTTATTATGCCTAATTGTGTGTTAGTCAGCATCACGATGGTGACGGAACAACAGAAGGCAATCTCTGTTATCTCAGTTTGCTAAATGTGAATCGGTTACGGCTGTTCAACATGAATTCCGTCGCAAATACGGACGTCGTCCTCCCAATAGGTGGAGTATCGTACGTTGGTTTCGTCAGTTTTTCTTAAGAAGTACTTCAAGGATTAAGTATTTTGTCCACCATTGCCGGTTAACATTGACGACCTCAAAACGAGAATTACGGACGTCATCCAAACCGTAACACCGGACATGCTTACAAGAAAGTGGAACGAGTTTGATTATCGTGTAGATGACGTTTTGGCCTTCGTGGTGGTCATAATGAACATTTATGAATGTATGGTAAACAAATTTCACGGTTCCACGGTTCATTTGATTGGTCAATCAAGGTTGTAGGTNTTATGAATGTATGGTAAACAAATTTCACGGTTCCACGGTTCATTTGATTGGTCAATCAAGGTTGTAGGTTGTTTGATTTTCGTATTACGGACCTTAAAAGTTGGGGTTTTCTTTCATAATCACTCTGTACTCACAAATGCCGATATAGCGAAAACGGTTAGCCTTAGCGAGTACATACAAGACAACCTTTTTTTGTTTCTTTTCACATTCTCATTAACATACCGTTTATAAACGTGCATTAAATCTCAGTATTTCGAAAGTAACTGCCAAAACAGGGTGATGTACCCCAAGTACAAAGCAAAGAGGGTATGATATTACCACCAAACTCATAACAGGTCGAAGGTACCCATTTTCTTCAATATTGCTCGAAATTATGTTGCCTAACTTCAAACATTTTCGGAAATATTTGACGAAATGTAATGTGACATTCGTTTTTCAGTGGCATAGAGTGGCCAGAATTCTCACGTTATATAAAACTTGCCCAGATACATTTCTGCTTGGTTTCTCGTAACGAATCACCGNCCATTGTCAGTGCTCGACTACTTGTTGCAGGATTGTTCTCACCATGTAACAACACCACATCTCCAAATTGAGGTGTACGCACTGTGCGTGGCCGTCCTGCATTACGTCTGCTTACCCTCAATGTGCGTGTGTCTACCAGTCGATCGTGGAGTGCAGTAAATGTCTGGTAATGAGGACATATACNCTGCTTACCCTCAATGTGCGTGTGTCTACCAGTCGATCGTGGAGTGCAGTAAATGTCTGGTAATGAGGACATATACATCCAGGGAATCGTTCCTGGTGCATTCTCTGCTCTCTTATACTATTGCCTTAAGCCGCACCGTACACAAACTGCATGTCTCGCAGTTCTGATCATGTGTAGCTATCTATGGTGATACTAACAACGTCACTAAGGTTCTACACACACTTTACTGACACAGAACGAACATGTACTGGACATGAAGACGTCTTTCAAATCAGTATGTACTGTAATGTATTTGTAAAAAGAAAGTCGCCAACGGCCAAACTATTGCCATACCTGTTGTTGTCCGATCACTGCAGTAATGAAACTTTGGACTTGGTCAATTCTAATTCTAGGATGGGTGATCGATTGGGCACAACACCTGATGTTGTCTTCCCTCCATTATTCACTGTACTTACATTTATTGTCTTATTGCTTTTGCTAATAAATTAAGTTATTCCCACCATGTAACATTGATCTATTCTCAATTACACCGACTAACTTCCTCACCCTCGCACTTTTCCCTCGCAGGCTCAGTTCACACTCCATATGAGATTCCGCCACATGGTTAATAAACAATTTGTTGTGGGCTTCTCCATTATCCTCAAAAGTTTGGTGATGGGAAAATTTGAACACCCAGTTTATATACATATGTACACTTCATCCAAATATACATATTTTTATTCATGGCGGTCATTTTAAAAATAAGTCTACTATCCATTTAAATTGCATGTGTTCCCATAGTATTACTTATATTACAAATAAGGCAGGAAATAGTTGAGACTGTTCAAGTACCTGAAAATCGTTCCTATGTTTTCAGAGTATTTCAATGTTGTTAAAAATTCAATAAAAATGCCAAATCAGTTAAAAAATAACTACTTTTTATAAGAATCATAAGCACTTTAATTATATATTTTATGACAAACAAATTCCCAAATTTATACGAGCTCAATGATTGATTTTAGCTGAAGTATTTCTTTGAGTCAATGGTACGTCATGAAGGTAATTTCATTGAAGCTGGCATTTTATTAGCCTGCGATAAAGGCTTAACTCCCAGCTGTTATTTTTTAGAATTAATTGTAAAACTTTAAACAAAATTATGGTCAAACCATTTAAAGAAATTCCATGAAATTTGTGTACCTGGTTCAAAAGAGAACTNAAACTTTAAACAAAATTATGGTCAAACCATTTAAAGAAATTCCATGAAATTTGTGTACCTGGTTCAAAAGAGAACAACAATTAATTTGAAATAGAGTCAAATATTATTACTAAGCCAGATTTTAAAAATTATTTGGAAAATACATAAATGAAAAAACGTCATAACTTTCATAAATCATTTGTGTACAATAAAACACTGTGATTTATTATACTTTTATTAGATTAAGTAATAAAATTAAATAAATTTTTAAAAACCCAAAAAATGTAGAAAGTAATTATTGACACTTGAAAGGAACAATTTTGGTGATGTCAGCATGAGAACTGGAGCCGCATTTCTTATGTCTTACTAGCTTANAAACTTTAAACAAAATTATGGTCAAACCATTTAAAGAAATTCCATGAAATTTGTGTACCTGGTTCAAAAGAGAACTACAATTAATTTGAAATAGAGTCAAATATTATTACAATGCCAGATTTTAAAAATTATTTGGAAAATACATAAATGAAAAAACGTCATAACTTTCATAAATCATTTGTGTACAATAAAGCACTGTGATTTATTATACTTTTATTAGATTAAGTAATGAAATTAAATAAATTTATAAAAACCCAAAAAATGTAGAAAGTAATTTTTGACACTTGAAAGGAACAATTTTGGTGATGTCAGCATGAGAACTGGAGCCGCATTTCTTATGTCTTACTAGCTTANTTGACACTTGAAAGGAACAATTTTGGTGATGTCAGCATGAGAACTGGAGCCGCATTTCTTATGTCTTACTAGCTTATATAACATCCTTCATTAATGCTCAACTGAAAATATGTGAACAAATTTATTAAGTGTGTAAATTTAAACTTGTGATGCTTGGGTTGTTAGTGATAACTTATATTTTCGAGATTGTGTTCTTACGGTATGGTAAAAGCGGGTGTGCATTTTTATTTGCCGCTAAATTTACTTTACTTGATAAATCGGAGAATGGTTTTGTTATTTGTCAACCGTAGCTAAAGGAAATTGTTACAAAAATGCACACACAAAAAGTTTGTAATGGATGATCGATATTTGCTGTAGGTTTTCTTTGTGTCTAACAGCCTGCTTAAAGTGGCAACTTGAAAGGAAAGCTGGGATTGCATAGCGTCATTCAAATTTTACTTTTATATTATGATATGGAAAGTGTAAAATGTGTGAAGGTTAAAGTAAACTAAATAATGAATTATATGTTACTGGATTATTTATTTTGCGTTGTAATATTTTCGGGAAATATCGCTTTATGTAAATACTTGGGCTTATATTTGCATCTCTGGTTAATAACATTCTGTCACAATCCCTTGCAAAATACAGAATGTTAGTGCCACGTGTGTGCGAATAGGCAACAACGACTGTACAGAGGCTATTATGTCTGCGAATATGTATTAATAAGTGATAACTGTCATGTTCAAGCAATCATATGATTATTTTAATAACAGCAGTATGGTTGATTACAATAATGCCTATGGTTTGGAACATATGGCAGTAGGAACGCCTGTTTGTGTGCATGCAAGACTAAATATATAAATTGTGTTTTTGCGTATGTAGATGCATCTTTGTGAATGATTGCTTGGATAAATTTCATATACACAGTATTACAGTATAGGCACATGTCTTTATATGTGGGGATAGTTGATTGTGTTTCACCCACGTCTGCATACAAGAAGAAATACCATTGTGACAACTATATATGNTATATGTGGGGATAGTTGATTGTGTTTCACCCACGTCTGCATACAAGAAGAAATACCATTGTGACAACTATATATGTTTCAAATTGCGTAAGCATTTAAAGTAATTGGTGTGTTATTTGTGAATTTTTCTTTGAAATAATAGTCNTATATATGTTTCAAATTGCGTAAGCATTTAAAGTAATTGGTGTGTTATTTGTGAATTTTTCTTTGAAATAATAGTCAGAAATTTTGAAATATGCCGATCATTTTATTTTATTGTGAAATACTTACAAGTGTTCTTAATAATTTGTTGTTCCTGACGAAGAATGGCGTTGGCGTGCACTAGCGCCTGGCAGACCATCCACTGCTCGATATTCGTCTGTTCAGCTTTCAGCTTCCACTTGTCGCAAGTNCGTGCACTAGCGCCTGGCAGACCATCCACTGCTCGATATTCGTCTGTTCAGCTTTCAGCTTCCACTTGTCGCAAGTGCTGGAGACAGTCTGGTTCTGTAAGAGAAAATCATAAACACCCTAAGGTCGGACATTTAGTTACTGTTTTACTCGAAGGGAGGAGATATTACAACAAAGGTTGCGAATGGGAAGTCTTTAAATGGATTCGTTCAAAGGTAAATTGAACTACTGGAAATACACNATGGATTCGTTCAAAGGTAAATTGAACTACTGGAAATACACAATGGTGAGAGGTTATCAGTTCCAGTATTATCCACACTGCCTTCACCCTTGTTGGTACCACATAATAAACATTGACGTCCTGTCTTACCACGAGCCCTTACGGGTGTTTATACCTATCTGAAAACTCCTTTGTGATCGGTAGGTTTTCGCAGACTGCAAATATGAACAAGCATAATTGGCACGATAACTCTTAATACTCTCGCCAATTAAAGCTATAACATCATCACTGGGATGCNGTGCACTAGCGCCTGGCAGACCATCCACTGCTCGATATTCGTCTGTTCAGCTTTCAGCTTCCACTTGTCGCAAGTTCTGGAGACAGTCTGGTTCTGCAAGATAAATCATAAACACCCTAAGGTCGGAAATTCAATTACTGTTTTACTCGAAGCGACGAAATATTACAACAAAAATTGCGAATAGGAAGTCATTAAACGGATTCGTTCAAAGGTAAATTGAACTACTGGAAATACTCAATGGTGAGAGGTTATCAGTTCCAGTATTATCCACACTGCCTTCACCCTTGTTGGTACCACATAATAAACATTGACGTCCTGTCTTACCACAATCCCTTACGGGTGTTTATTCCGATCTGGGAACTCCTTTGTGATCGGTATATTTTCGCAGACAGCATATATGAACAAGCATAATTGGCACGATAACTCTTAATACTCTCGCCAATTAAAGCTATAACATCATCACTGGGATGCNATATGAACAAGCATAATTGGCACGATAACTCTTAATACTCTCGCCAATTAAAGCTATAACATCATCACTGGGATGCTACCTGACAGTACGACAGTCAAGAATCGGCCCAGGAAAACTGCTGACGTCATTTTCAGTGTTGCCTGGAATATTGTACTTCTTGGAAGAGACAAAGACACCTATCAATGACATCGGGTATTAACCCTATAAAATATCGTCTGGGTAAAGGATTGAGCGTGGCATCAATCAAAGTGTTGATGTCTCTAGTATGGGACATATCGATGCGATCATTTTCTCGACTATGGCATGAATGATATGACCATGTCTGTGGTATGGCACACATTATCAGAAATATTTGTGTGAAATGTTGTTGATCAATATTATCACTTATGAAGTATGACATAGTCCTGTCTCGAATATTGATTGAGCAGAGTAGTATAACCCTGTCTGAAACATAGTACCTAGCGAAAGTATCCTTTATGATGTACGGTATCAAACAACAGGATACTTTCCCACCTTGTTGCATTACCGATTTGATCTAGTCTGTAATATGGCATATACCGACGAGATCTTGTCTGAATTGTTCTAAATAAAGACTAAATATTTTGAAGAGCATGACATATATCGACAAGATGATGTGTTGGATCATGGCACAGACCGATAAGATGCTGTTCTGTATTCAGGCGGGACCAGCAGAATCCTGTGCAGAGTTCGGTACCGAAAAATGGGATCCTCTCTTGAGTATGACACAGACCCACCTGATCTTGTCAAGTGTATGATACCGAATGAATGAATCCTGAATGGTATATGTCTGAAACATGGCGTGAGCCAGCAGAATAATTTTTGTAGTATGGCACAGAGGGCAAATTTTTGTTAAAATCGTTAGAATTGCCTAATATTTAAGATATAGAACCGAAAAATTAAAAATTTTACAATTATTAGGTAAGCATATGGCAACAGTAAAAGAAAGGAGAGTCTATTTCTATTGTTGGTCGTATTTGGAGAATATCGGTGCACCGTTTCGAATGATTTTCCAGACACATGCCCACAGATAAGCATACATAAACACACAGATGAAGGTGATAAGTCAAGCTTTCCTTCGGAAAGTAAGCTTGCAAAATAAATAAATAGTCAACGTAGAATTCAGCTTGTGTCTTCAATGAGTTTAAAAGGAAGCAAGGCCCCTTATTGTTCCTTAGGTTCCCACCAAATAAATATATATCTACGCAGGTTACGATGTGTTGCCAAGGACATTAACATTTCTCTAAGCACACCATAAGTTGGTGAAAACGTCTCTATAAATTTCGTTTTTTAATTTGCTATTTTGAGCATGGTGTTTTGGGTTAATGTATTACTTCCGGCATAAGCTGTGCTTCAGAAATGACTCTTGTTCGGCACAGATGTTCGGCACATTCCGTACGGCCACAGACCCTTGAAAAATTACAGCACACACTATATAGCTATTCCTTATATGAAAATAGGCAGTATTGTATTTTCACACTCCTCAGTGTCTATTAAAACAGACGACTCAGTAGTATAAATTGTATTTTGTGTCATCGCATTGAAAATGTATTTTGTAAATGGATTGAATGTACTCGTAGTACAATATTATGATAACGAAGTGGATACATTTAGGATTAACGTTGTCTTGGGCATAGATAGGCTACATGTTGCATGACATATGCATGTTCTCAAANAGTGGATACATTTAGGATTAACGTTGTCTTGGGCATAGATAGGCTACATGTTGCATGACATATGCATGTTCTCAAAGGCTCATATAATGCAATCAGTATTGGCAATATGTTCGTAGGAGAAATTTGTAGCTGGGCGATGTGGTTTGTAAGAATGTTTCATGTCCTCTTGTTTCAAACACAATATCCTCCTTTCTTTGGATGATANGCTGGGCGATGTGGTTTGTAAGAATGTTTCATGTCCTCTTGTTTCAAACACAATATCCTCCTTTCTTTGGATGATACGGATCTTGCAAAGCACAGTTCGTCTTGAAGTTAGTAGCCTCATAAATACTGGTAGCAGCTCACCNTTTGGATGATACGGATCTTGCAAAGCACAGTTCGTCTTGAAGTTAGTAGCCTCATAAATACTGGTAGCAGCTCACCTATAGCTGACTACCATCACAAATCTGTATTTGCAAAAGTATTTCGGAGCCTTTGAAGCAGATTTTTCCACATCGGACTTTGACATCACTGTAACTCTGAAGGATGGTGGTCTTAAATGAAGTAAACATTGCGAAAGTTTGGTCCATTTTGATTGTTTCTCTACTCTACTTATCGCTGAGATCGTTATCGCTGGATTCCGACCAAGGCGTGCTCGATAGGATTGTGACATCTTCATTGATAGGTGAAGTTGAAACGTTGTTTTGTGAAGGAACATAAGTGGTTACCTATGAAGAATCTGCTGTGCCCTGCTGAATACAGCATTGTTAGTTAGAAATATCAAATCCCTGGTACAGAAGCACATGTCGTTAACACATTATTCAAGATGATGGAGCTCGTGCTATCCCAATCCCTGTGACATTGATGGTACGAGCTGGATAGTGGTCAGGGTACTGAAATTCACCTTGCAGTTATCAGTGCCAATGTGTTACTGACAAAGAATATGTGACGATGGTGTTGTACGTTTTAGATGCAATCGTTGCATGGCATGTGTCTTGATTACATTCGCTCCGCACAACGTCACATCCTTCTTCGGTGGTCAATGGGTCTGCCCATGATATACTGAGAATNCTTGATTACATTCGCTCCGCACAACGTCACATCCTTCTTCGGTGGTCAATGGGTCTGCCCATGATATACTGAGAATCCACTACATATTCATGTTGTCACAGTCCATTTTTATTTTACTCGTGCTTCTGTCAGTACATTTTTTTTTATTTTCTCATAACTTGAAGGGAAATTCAGGAAAACCTGGCAGAGATGCAGGAGTAAATATATGTTTTTCAAACACAAGAAATCACAAATTTTAGGGAGGAAATGTGGGTCAAAATCTCCTTGCTGCAGTTAAAAGTGTATTACGCAGCTGTGAAACTCGACATACGTTATGGGTGATTGTTGACTAGACATTTTAATATTATATTTAACCCTATTCATGACTAGCTATTAATATCTGTTATTTACAACAGGGTAGAAAGTGGCTACCACACAATTGTTTCGAAAATGGTAACTGGCAGTTACTTACTACTCCGTGGTGGTACAGCGTCATTGGTGATTTACAGACTGCCAAGAATAATTGGCTTTTTTTATTGGAAACGCCTTATTAACATCCCCTAGTGTAATGCCCATAGGCTTATCATTGGACGTCTTACAAACTGACTTATTACCTAACTTTAACTGACACCCTAAAGCAGAAGTTTACTGATGCATATGCAACATGTACCTTCGCGATGTTATTATGTGGAGTGCGTTCCACAGATCATTGACTAACATTCATCTACAGTGAAGGCAAGTGAGACTAGCTAAAGTTCATAAAATATGGCAATGCACTACCAAAGGTTTAGGTTACCACTTCTCGTTAACTAATCCTGTGCTTGCATTTACATATCCTGTCCACCAAATAACTNTACCAAAGGTTTAGGTTACCACTTCTCGTTAACTAATCCTGTGCTTGCATTTACATATCCTGTCCACCAAATAACTTTGGATTCTTGGCATTTTGTATACGACGAGAGCGAAGGTACTGGAAAGAGACACTGAAGAAATTTTTGAAAGTAACACTCGACTTAAATCAGCAGATATTTGAAAAGGGTTCAGAATTTTTTAGGTGATAAATAGACAAATAGTTACTGATATAACTAATGAGCCTAGTAACCTTTACACAATTGCTAGTAGATATTAATGAAGTTCTTAAAAGCTGAGATTGTTGGTAGGTAATAAAATTGCGTTGTTACGATCAATCTAAATTTGTATGTTTAATTTATTTAACAATAGAAGAAAACTGAANTAGGTAATAAAATTGCGTTGTTACGATCAATCTAAATTTGTATGTTTAATTTATTTAACAATAGAAGAAAACTGAAGGAAATTTTCCAAACGAATAGTTTTCATTAAAGCCATAAATTACGAGTACAGATATTATATTTTGCCTGCCTTTGTGTAATATAATGCCACGTGAGAAACTGGAACAATAACAGCGTATTTCCGGAACCAATAAAATTATTTCCACCAAATTTCAGAAATCAGTAGTGCTACAGAAGGTCATCTAAAATTACATAATTAAGTGGGTCAAACACTGATTTTCAAAACGGAAGCCATATAAATAATTTAGATAAAAATGTCATCACTATAAAAATATTCAACTCGACTTTGTATCTTGACAGTCTCTATTGGAAGCATATTATGCAGAACCTCTTTTTAGGCGTTTTGTACAATATCTTCAAAATAGAAAGTAAAATTTGTATGCCATATCTTCGGAACCAGTTAACATTTCTNTAGGCGTTTTGTACAATATCTTCAAAATAGAAAGTAAAATTTGTATGCCATATCTTCGGAACCAGTTAACATTTCTACCAAGTTATTCCCGCAAGTAATGTTAAGGTAGACTATGCAAATTAACGTTATTTAATTGACTCGGACACTTATTTTAGTTTACTGACGGGACATTTATAAAGTCCAACCAAAACCATATCTACCAAGGCATTCTACTGATTACATCTTGAAGTTGATGCTCAGAATCCTAACTCCCCGTAATGCAGCTGGTTTCACGTTAGCTTATGGTATGAGGTTTCTGGGTTCGAGTCCCTGGTAAGGCATGTGTGTATTTTTGAACTGTGTCACTATTATTGTGTACGTTTCTGGTTCCATCTCTAATTATTTTTCTGTGGACGAGGTATGAGGCATACCTATCATCCGAATTTTTAAGAATTTCGTTAAAAAAATTTTTATACCAATACAAAGCAAATTACAGAGTAATTTATATAGTTCTGGAAGAGCAATAAAGCATTTTAGAACAATTGTATTTCGATTATGCAGAAGCCAAGCTAGATTTACAGTGTTTCTAAAGGCATGAGAAGTTTTTTTATTAAATGTGTTGCGTTTAAACTAAACNAGCTAGATTTACAGTGTTTCTAAAGGCATGAGAAGTTTTTTTATTAAATGTGTTGCGTTTAAACTAAACATTTTTGCGTGAATGTGTATTTCTGTGTGTCTATTGTGTCCCATCCTTAAAATTTCTGAACCGGTTAACCGAAATTCCCCAACCTTGGTACACTTATAGTACTTAGGAATAAAAACCTGCTCTTATAATTTTCAAACCAGCCAGGTATTTATTTTAAAAATTGCAGCTATTTAAATTGGTTTGATGCTTTATGATATTTTAGAAACAATTTAACATTTAAAACCTTATTTGGTAAGTTTGGCGCTATGTTATGTGATCACTGAATTAAGATAGGAATATTGTTATTCGTCAGCCATTTTGAAAATCAGCTCTACATCAAAATATTGAGCTCCTAATTAATATTTAGCAAACTACTTAACCGATTCCCTTATATTTTAAAGGTTAATTTACTATTTCAACCATATAACGTAACCAATTTATAACACACTTGTTATGCTGGAAGTATATATTGCCAGCTAGTAAATACTATTATATATTGAAAAAAATCCACCATTTTGTAATCTATTTTGAAATATTAATACATACATTTTTATGTCATATCATGGTAAACAGTCAACTGATTCGTAAAACATTTGGCAGATATGTAGTTAGTACTATAGCCGNACCAATTTATAACACACTTGTTATGCTGGAAGTATATATTGCCAGCATCATTTATGATAATATATAACTTTTTTTTCCACCATTTTGTAATCTATTTTGAAATATTAATACATACATTTTTATGTCATATCATGGTAAACAGTCAACTGATTCGTAAAACATTTGGCAGATATGTAGTTAGTACTATAGCCGGCCATGTATATTCCATGCAAAATTCATTTACTCCTTGAAGAAGCTTTTGCCATGGTATATGTCACATGCCACTTCTTTGACCCGCCTTGCGAGAAAAAGAAAGGACAGAGTAGCGTTATGATAGCGGACGGCGAGTCACTAAGGAGTGTTTGAATGAAAGGCGAGCGATAATCCTACCAGAGTTATACATTATAAATGGGTGCCGCCAAACATCCCTGCGCATTACACCGTGATACGCAGTAGTAGGATTTGGAGTGTTCGAGGACAGGAGAGCCNGTGCCGCCAAACATCCCTGCGCATTACACCGTGATACGCAGTAGTAGGATTTGGAGTGTTCGAGGACAGGAGAGCCAGGAGCCAGCAGTCACCTCGGTTGTCAAGGCAGCCAGCGGTCGGCGGCCTGGAGTAGCCATATTGAGATGACACCCTATCACCAAATTGGATATTTGTGACCTTGACCTNCCAGCGGTCGGCGGCCTGGAGTAGCCATATTGAGATGACACCCTATCACCAAATTGGATATTTGTGACCTTGACCTTAACATTGTGGTAGTGACCTTAAATAACCTTGAACAAAAGGTTTCTTTTAAATAGCAAAAAACTAAAAAAATTTAATATCGAGAAACATATAACGTAAACCTCACACTCAACCCACCAACATCACCTCAACACCTCTCTCCCTCCTCAAAACAATACACCCAATCATAAAAAATGGGTGCGTATACTTATGTACGCGCGTTAAAAGTTATACTTCTTTGGCGTGACAAAAACATACTATTTTATTATGTATGTAAATAATTAATGTACGTAGGAAAAACGATAGAATGACCGAAGAAAGAGACTAAATAAAATTAATAAGGGTTTGATTAAATAACATAAATAANGTAGGAAAAACGATAGAATGACCGAAGAAAGAGACTAAATAAAATTAATAAGGGTTTGATTAAATAACATAAATAATTAAAATAATATTTATTTTTATAAAGTTTAAAAAATATTAAAATATTAATTGTCATATAAAAGTGAGTCAAATATATTTACTTAAATTAATCTATTACCATTGGTTGTTTNATATTAAAATATTAATTGTCATATAAAAGTGAGTCAAATATATTTACTTAAATTAATCTATTACCATTGGTTGTTTTGATGTGCATGAATGGGCATGTGCGTTACAAGCGGTTTGTGATAACGGAAAAATTATATAAATAGTCTTGTAGAAAAGTTATGCAAATATCGCGTAAATATAGCATCAATGGTGGTGCCGTTTCGTGTTGTAGAAACTGTATGGTCATTATTTATGGATAGATGTAATAATTCATAAGTGGACAAGAATTTTGTATGCTGAAATTGTCTTTTAAATCTCCACTTAAAATAATCGGTAACTTATCCNATTCATAAGTGGACAAGAATTTTGTATGCTGAAATTGTCTTTTAAATCTCCACTTAAAATAATCGGTAACTTATCCTCACCTCTACCCATATATGCCCCTCCAACTGTTGTATACGGAAATAGTGTCCGTTTGAAAAAACTCACCTCAAATATTTAAAAACACTTTAAAAATTTTATTATACCATTTTTGTCAATTTCACATTTTTCACGGCACAATGTATGTAAAATTAATTAATAAGATATATTTATTCACAATGACTTACTAATACAAATGAAATATTTTTTNGGCACAATGTATGTAAAATTAATTAATAAGATATATTTATTCACAATGACTTACTAATACAAATGAAATATTTTTTTATTTTTTATTACGTGAACTGATTTTCTGTCGGTTTTAAATATAACCACCTGCTATGTTGAGTCCCTTGCGTTTATGTCAAGCCGGACGATACGCGCATGCGCGTTGAGCCATACCCCTACCACGTTCAATGTCAAATTTCGTTACTCTGTGCACGCGTAACTTCCGTTGAACACTAAACTTTTACCCTCAACGTGCCAAAAGAAGTATAACTTCAAAAAATTGAAAAAATCGCGAAAAGTAAAAAAAAAATTTTATTTAATAAACTGAGAGCAAATATTGCTAACCACTCACTCGTCCCTCCGCCCTCGTCGCTCTCCAAGTCCCCCNTTTATTTAATAAACTGAGAGCAAATATTGCTAACCACTCACTCGTCCCTCCGCCCTCGTCGCTCTCCAAGTCCCCCCCCCCCTCCTCCTCGCAACAAATCATTTAAAAACAATAAAAATCGTATAAAATTAAAAAGAAAAGATTATAAAATTTGAGGAACATATTTTGTTGATCTCACACTCGTCCTGCCCCTCCCCCACCCACTTTAAACACCACCATGCCTTCACCTACACCCTAAAAACACATTCATATAAACCCAAAAATAATCACAAAAAATCTAAACATTATTGCTTAAAATCGTGAAACATACGATATTACCTCACCCTCTCTTTTCCCTAACCCCGCCTTACCATTACAGCAATCTCTCTTTCCCCCCTCCGCCCCTGCGTCATGATCATAAAATATCGCGAAAAATCGAAAGGAACTAATTAAAGTGTAGGAAAATATTACGTCACTGACTGCGACACCCATGTTGAATGTTGGTGACTTTAACCCCAATGACCTTGAACACAAAAAATTTAGACTTTTTTTTACCAAATTATAAATAAACAAATAAAAGTTTCGGGACATTTTACATCACTGGTTCCGACCACCATGTTGGATTCCGGTGGTCTTGACCTTATCCCCAATGATCTTGAAAAAAATAATTTAGAAAAAATTGCAAAAACTCAAAAAAACTCATAAAAATCAACGAAAATATTAGGCTACTGACTCCGACATCTATGTTGAATGTTGGCAACCTAAATATTGACCCCATTAACTTTAAACTCTAAAAATTGAGAAAAAATTGTAGAAATCGAAGAAACATTTTTAAAAATCGATGAACATAATACATTATTGACACGGACCACCATGTTGAATGATGGAGATTATAAACTGAGCAAAATATTTTTAAACTCTGAAAATAAAGAAAAAATAAAAAAACACTACAAAAACGTAAAAGAACATCAAGGAAAATATTACAAACTTAATACGAAAAAACATGTTGAATGCATGTGATCCTAAAAGTTTTATTGTCGTTAAGATGGCAGAGCACAGCCACTCCCTGGTACGACGATCAGCAGACGACTGATATAGCCGATCTATCTTACGACCTCAAAAGCGAATTTTTTGATTTTATGTAGCACATATTCCCCCCATTCCGCCATAACACCACACATCTCTCCCCTTCGCTCACCATTTTCTTAACATAGTTCAGCACCCATCAACAGCCAATTTTTCCACCAAACCACCACCCGACCCCGACCCCTACAATAACTCACCATAGCTCGCCGCCCTCACTATCTAATCTCGCCATCAACCAACCCACGAATCTCCATACCCTTACTATCCAATTGTCAATCGGTTTCTGAAGAGACTGACACTAACCAAGACTGGCTCCAGCCAAGACTAATTCCCGCATAAATGGCTAAACAGTGGAAATGACCAACCGACCATACCTTCCACCTATACCAACAGTCGATGAGAACCAATCTCCAAAAAATTGGCCTAATAANCCTTACCATTACAGCAATCTCTCTTTCCCCCCTCCGCCCCTGCGTCATGATCATAAAATATCGCGAAAAATCGAAAGGAACTAATTAAAGTGTAGGAAAATATTACGTCACTGACTGCGACACCCATGTTGAATGTTGGTGACTTTAACCCCAATGACCTTGAACACAAAAAATTTAGACTTTTTTTTACCAAATTATAAATAAACAAATAAAAGTTTCGGGACATTTTACATCACTGGTTCCGACCACCATGTTGGATTCCGGTGGTATTGACCTTATCCCCAATGATCTTGAAAAAAATAATTTAGAAAAAATTGCAAAAACTCAAAAAAACTCATAAAAATCAACGAAAATATTAGGCTACTGACTCCGACATCTATGTTGAATGTTGGCAACCTAAATNAAAAAAACTCATAAAAATCAACGAAAATATTAGGCTACTGACTCCGACATCTATGTTGAATGTTGGCAACCTAAATATTGACCCCATTAACTTTAAACTCTAAAAATTGAGAAAAAATTGTAGAAATCGAAGAAACATTTTTAAAAATCGATGAACATAATACATTATTGACACGGACCACCATGTTGAATGATGGAGATTATAAACTGAGCAAAATATTTTTAAACTCCGAAAATAAAGAAAAAATTAAAAAAAACACTACAAAAACGTAAAAGAACATCAAAGAAAATATTACAAACCTAATACAAAAAACATGTTGAATGCATNAAAAAACACTACAAAAACGTAAAAGAACATCAAGGAAAATATTACAAACCTAATACAAAAAACATGTTGAATGCATGTGATCCTAAAAGTTTTATTGTCGTAAAGATGGCAGAGCACAGCCACTCCCTGGTACGACGATCAGCAGACGACTGATATAGCCAATCTATCTTACGACCTCNAAGATGGCAGAGCACAGCCACTCCCTGGTACGACGATCAGCAGACGACTGATATAGCCAATCTATCTTACGACCTCAAAAGCGAATTTTTTGATTTTATGTAGCACATATTCCCCCCATTCCGCCATAACACCACACATCTCTCCCCTTCGCTCACCATTTTCTTAACATAGTTCAGCACCCATCAACAGCCAATTTTTCCACCAAACCACCACCCGACCCCGCNTCGCTCACCATTTTCTTAACATAGTTCAGCACCCATCAACAGCCAATTTTTCCACCAAACCACCACCCGACCCCGCCCCCTACAATAACTCACCATAGCTCGCCGCCCTCACTATCTAATCTCGCCATCAACCAACCCACGAATCTCCACACCCTTACTATCCAATTGTCAATCGGTTTCTGAAGAGACTGACACTAACCAAGACTGGCTCCAGCCAAGACTAATTCCCGCATAAATGGCTAAACAGTGTAAATGACCAACCGACCATACCTTCCACCTATACCAACAGTCGATGAGAACCAATCTCCAAAAAATTGGCCTAATAANAAATGACCAACCGACCATACCTTCCACCTATACCAACAGTCGATGAGAACCAATCTCCAAAAAATTGGCCTAATAAACATCTCGGTGCTATCCTCTTCACACAAAAACTTTGCAAATCTACACAAAAAATTTCAGTCAGAGCTAACCATAGCAAAAGGCCATGTTAAATGACCAGTCCAACTAACCAGTTACGGAAAATTCCTCATAAATATTCCCCAGGCCATTCGTTCGCCTTATAGAAATCAGCCGATTGTAATTGACCCGAGTCCTGCGTGGCCCTCCTCCCACACACACTCTATTAAATTGTATCTAAAACAGACTCTCGCATTCGATTGCAAACACTACTGAATTAAACACATTGTTATGTATACATAAATATATTTTATGTACTTATTATATAGATTCTATCTTTCTAATAATTCCATACATTCGATCTTCACAACTCTCAGTTGTTTACAGACANGTACTTATTATATAGATTCTATCTTTCTAATAATTCCATACATTCGATCTTCACAACTCTCAGTTGTTTACAGACATTGGATAGTAGCCAACAGTCTCATCAGATATAACTCCGATCCTTCAGATCACAAATGATTGATGATATCTATTTTATGTGCGAGAAATATTCATCTTGTTACAAAGTAATCAAATGCCTGAGTATAACAAAAAGTTCGTTTGGGTCTTCAGTAAACGTTTAGTCAGTTGTCTCAGCATCTTCTGCCTTCTACATTTCGCTCGTTGCAGCAAATGAACGAGCATTCTTGACGCCTTCTGCCTTCTTCACATCACTTCTCAAAGGAAACTCGTTGGTAAAATGTGTGGGAATTTCGAGTAAACCATCATCCTTCTCATCACATACACCTCATCAGTAGACGAACCCTTGCAGATCTCGACGTGTTCCCTTCAGTGTATCACCTTGAATATACTACACGGTACCAATATCATAATGTTCCATCCTGCGAAAAGGACTCTTCATACATGCAGAAAGCAATATTTGCTGAATATAATTCCACAGTAGCCACACTGTTTACCGTGTTATTTTCCAGCAATTGGATAAGGTACATTCATAGATGTAAGCTCTGTAGTAGACTTCGTACAATCATTGATGGAATAATATTCATGAAAAAACTGAAGTTCTTTCTACAGTTTTTTCTTTACCATGCAGTTAAATATCCAACAGTTTCTTGCAGACAAGTTCTTTGATCAGCTTGACCTCATGCTTTGCAAATGACCCATCCTGTTCCAAAAATCACCCCTAAATAACCCCCACATGACCCCTAAATTACCTCATAATGACTTCCAAATAACCGCCAACTAACCCTAAATGACCACCTCTGCTCCACAAATGACCCCTACTTCTTTACAAATGACCCCTCCTGCTCCACAAATGACCCCTCCTGCTTCGCAACTGACCATTCATTCTCCATAACTGACACCTCACGCTCCGTAACTGACCCCTCACACAATCCAGGCTTTGCATTCATGTAGTGGTTTGCAGGTTTTTGTGTTGTAATTCTCTGTAGTCAGGTGGAAGAAAATCATTTAGTGCCTATCTGCCAAGTGGACCCACATTTGTTCAGATCTGCATGATTTACTGAAGCCATGGTCCAACTTTAACTCTTGTAATCCATTTGTTACTACTCTTGGCGTTAAACTATCGTCAACAGTGCTTTCTATCTCATCTTCATTATACATTCAGCTACATTCGAGGTATTGAGGGCTCTAGTATAATATTTGTTATTTTGGGGGCTCTGGATTCGTTCAGCTATAGTCCAGCCACAAATAATATTTTACACCGCCATANATAATATTTGTTATTTTGGGGGCTCTGGATTCGTTCAGCTATAGTCCAGCCACAAATAATATTTTACACCGCCATATTTTTCCACCTCATCGGTAAGTTGGTTTATCATATTAGGTTTCATACATGACAGGAACGAGGAAACATCTTTTGATGTAATTGAAATATACGAAGGAACAAATAACTTAAGAAGACCCTTTTCTTCAGATCGCTTCAGGAAAATCAGATTAGCATTAGGGTTGGGCTCCCAGATTAATTACGTAGGTTGTGTTGTACAATCAAGTGACGTTGATACAGGTCGNGATTAGCATTAGGGTTGGGCTCCCAGATTAATTACGTAGGTTGTGTTGTACAATCAAGTGACGTTGATACAGGTCGTGGATACAGGTTCGTTGACACAACAGTAATCACCGTTGTATGACGAGAAAGACCTTCCAAATCGATGTTCTCAGAACAACTGCCATGTTTGTATATTAAATACATTCTTTTTATAGCGAAGAGCCCGNACCTTCCAAATCGATGTTCTCAGAACAACTGCCATGTTTGTATATTAAATACATTCTTTTTATAGCGAAGAGCCCGGTCTCTGCTCACTGAAGACATTCTGTCAAACATTTTAATTGTAATACATGTGGTAGTACATTGAGAAAAGCCACATAACCGTTCGCTCCAGAATAAAACATGTACAACATCTACATAATAATATAAATTTCATTATTTTAAAATATACTAATATACATATATATCATAGAAAATTATTTTTATTTCAGAAAAAACGTGATGCCTCAGGGGCGAGGATGGTGGCGAAGCCTTCATCTTCACCTTCGTCGGAGAAGAAGCTGAGGCCTCAGGTCAAGGTCATTTGGTTTAAGTTTAATGTCGCTAACATTCAACATGGTGGTCAAAGTCAGTAACGTATTATTTTCGTAAATTTTTACAAATGTTTCTTAGATTTTTACAATTTGTTCTCAATTTTTGGGGTTCAATGTCATTGGGGTAAAAATGGGTGTTGGAGTCAGTAACATAATATGTTCGTCGATTTTCATTAATTTTTCGAATTTTTACCAATTTTTTTAATTATTTGTTTTCAAGGTTATTGCGGTTAAGGTCAATACCACCGGCAACCAACATGGGTCTTGCAGTCAGTTATGTAATATTTTCGTAAACTTCTATAATTTTGTTTGATTTTTACAATTTGTTTGTAAATTTTTTATGTTCATGTTTATTAGGGTTAAGGTCAAAGTTGCCAGCAGCCAACATAGTTGTCGGAGCCAGTGATGTATTATGTTCCTAAACTTTGTTAAATTCTTTCAATTTTTTACGGTGTTNGCCAACATAGTTGTCGGAGCCAGTGATGTATTATGTTCCTAAACTTTGTTAAATTCTTTCAATTTTTTACGGTGTCTATCTATTTTTTTATTAAATTCGGGGTTGAGGGGTGGGTGTGTTGGTTAGGAAGATGAGATGAGCGAAGGGGATTGTGAGATAACAGTATATATTTCACAATTTTAAAATTTAATGTTTTGATTTTTTTTAATTATTCTCAATTTTTTTATGATTGGATAGGTTGGTGAGGGTGTGAGGTTAGGGAGATGAGATGAGAGTAAAGTTAACGATATGTTTTTCAATTATTAAAAAAAAATTTGAATTTTTTTCTATTTTTCTATTTTTTTATGATTATGTGGGGTTGGTGGTTAGATGTAGGTGTGTAGGTTAGGGCGGAGAGGTGAGCGGAAAGGGAGTGTGAGGTAACATTATATGTCTGACGATTTTTAGAAAACATGTTTCGATTTCCGCGATTTTTCTCGAACTTTTATGATTGTTTTTATGAGTAGAAGAGTGGGGTGTTGGTTAGGAAGTTAGGACGAGTGTTAGGTTATCTTTATATGTTCCCCTATTTGTAAAATCGATTTTTACATTTTTTGCAGTTTTTAAATTTTTTTTATTATATAGAGGGAGGTAGGGGAAGGGTTTGGGGTAGTGGTAGTTGGATGAGTTTGAGGTTAACGATAGATTTTCTTCGATTATTATAATTTTTTAAGATTTTTAAGAAATTTCAAAAAAATTACGGTTTCAAGTTTATTAAATGTTAAGGTCCTAACGATATAAGGCGATCGGGTGCCATCACTACATGGCTGCTTCAGGCCGTCGGCAGCTGGCCGCCTCGACAACTGAGATGTCTCTTAGCTCCTGAATCCTGTCCCAGATCTCTCCAAATAATACTACTATAAACCTTTTTAGTAGTTTATGCAGTTCACACGCTCCTTATATTCAGCAGATTAAATATTTTGCATTTATCTGAAACAAATGTATGTTTTTGATCATCCTTCTCTCTGTCAGCGTGAGTTGGGTATAAAATTGCATCGGGCCTCCGTGCGGGCAGATTTATGAGACCGGATTTTGAACGATTGCGCGAGCTTGAGCGATAGAAGACGAGCCAAGAGAGAAACAAATGGCGAGNTATGAGACCGGATTTTGAACGATTGCGCGAGCTTGAGCGATAGAAGACGAGCCAAGAGAGAAACAAATGGCGAGGGAAGAGAGGAGCAGGAGGAAAATCTGCGACTGTGAACATTGGTGAAGTGAAGAGTGCGACTGGCAGACGTGGCTATTGAGCTGGACGCGTGAGGTTAAAAGATGTTTCAAATGATGACAACATACAGAGTCAGCATGTGTTAATGATGAGTGTGAGTTAACTGACTCTAACCAAACACAGACATTGACAAGGACTTTAATTCAAGTTGAGATATACATTAAATACGGTGCTTGTTGGTTAATAAAAATAATAAAAGTGGAGATACATAAATGCTTACAAAAGTTGCAAAGCTGAGACACTCATTGCGTGATAATAATTAATTTCCATGCATATTTAATGCAATATATTGTAAGTGTTTGTAAAAGCAAACATCCACTTGAGGCGGTTTGCCTATAAACTGCGTGTTTATAAGTAACATTTTTTAAAAAGTTTTCAATGACAAAATATAATAAGACATTTATAACAATTCTCTTAAGAACGTTATAATGCGCTCTTTTTTCAACCTCAGGGGTGGGGGAGAAATAATTAGGGGAAAGTAGATGTATCTCCTGTCAGTGGTATTAACAGGATGACGCTATACAGCAGTTCGATAACACAACTAACAACAAACTATTAACGCTGTACTCTTAGTGTCTACAGCCACACATCACACTGACCATACGATGTGTTTGGCAGTTACAATGCACAATAGATATTCGTGTGAAGACTGTCAACTAGAGTGATAGTGTAAGATAACTATGACAAGCAGTTCCACGCCATAACATCTCCTTAAAAACGTAATTTTAAAATTATTGGCAATTGTGGCCACTGCCATATTATAAGTATATTAAATTTTAGAACAATTAAACGCCATGAGAATGTTTTCTAATTGTGTAGCAATTGTGTGGATTAATTAAACTCAGATCTTTGTTGTGCTTACTTAGTTGCCTTTTGGCGGAGTGAAAAACAATCAAAGATAAAACCAAAATCATAATAATAAGTTCAGCTTAAAATGTATTTATAATACGATAAAAGAAAATAAAAATTTTACGAAAATAAATATTTTTAACTTTAAAAACAAATGAAAACACTTTGAAATCACATAAGAACAAAACATAACTGCAAAACGATGCAAAAAAGGACAATATTGATGGGAAATTTAGTTTCTTCTTTGTTAATTTTGTTTCGTTCCTAGCCTTTATTCTGCTTTCTTTTATAATTTTAGTTCCTGTATAATGTAGCTGATAAACTAACGACTGGGATGTACTTGTTCGAATTCTGTCTCTTCTTGAGAATTTTTATCGTCTTATATATTGTTGTCTGTTTTTTGTATTTATTTTTGGTGGAAAATTAATTTGTTTCCTTATTTTCGTCAATATGAGACATTTTTGTATATTTTCGAATACTTATCTTTCGGTTGAAATTTGTTTGTATCGCATTTTTGACAATTTTCGTTAATTTTTAATTTATGTTATTTAATTTTATTGTGTTGTTTATCCAAATATTTTACTTTAAATTATTTACCAGTGGTTATTTTTTTCGTATAAGGAGACTACGAATATTTATG
>NQII01006310.1:3063-91650 GCA_002778355.1 Clitarchus hookeri
CTGGACATTGTACTGGTGGACACATGCGTATCACTAGCCGCCGTTTCATGTCCATGGATGGTGTATAGCGACGCCCATGGAGTGCTTACAGCCCGTCGCTTGATGAAACGATCTTCCCCGCTGGTGGTCCGCCGGGGTCGACCCAAGCCTTCTCGACGGGTGTGTGTAGCTCCTGTTCACACTGTGTCCAACACCGACTCACAGTGTAATGATTCAAGTGGCGATCAATGCACCGACACATCCAACCCTCTCTCGGAGGCCGACGATGCGGCCCCTCTCAACTTCATCCAGTTGGAAAAATCCTTGTCAAATGCGCTGTTGGGGCATTCTGCGTGTTCACTGAAATTGGTTCTGTGTCTCACTCTGTTCACACTACTACCATGTCTTTATTCTGTGTCTGGCAGCTGTAAATGATGGAGGGACATGTACGACTCCTAGTGGCACATCCGCACGATTCGTTCGTGGGATAATTCTTTTTTTCTAGTGAGTGTAAATCGATAGGCTTTTATATTTATCTCATTCGTCTTGGCAAGTTTCCAAAATGCCGTGGATTGTTACACTTTAAATATATCAACAGAAGAGAAATCCTATTGTCAGTCATTTACACAGACTGATGATGAGTGCCAAGACTGAAAACTCAAAATAAATTCTTGGAAAGCAAAGCAATATGGAATGGAACATCTTTGTTATTTCGTGGTTCAAGTTGTCAGATGATGCTGAAACATGACATAATTACATATACCCATCTTTAGCGCTCATTATGTGTAGCAGTCGGCTCTATAGTAAAGACAAGAGACCACAGATGGCACTCAAAATCCGCCGTACATTCCACTGGCCGAAGTTGCTGTCCAATCGGGCCCCAAAAGTTTTCAATAGGCGTGACGTCTGGGGATCTTACTGACCAAGGGTACATGTTCACATACGAAGGGCAAGGATATCCATGTTGTGTGAGTTGGGGCATTATGCAGCTGGAAAATGAGGTGGCCAAGCTGCATCAGTAAGAGGAGCACACATGGTCACAGAATTTCCTGAATGTATCGTCGTGCCATCAGGGTTCCTTCAATCACCATGAGTGAGGTGTGGGAATCGTAGAAAATAGCTCCCCACAAAATGACACTTCTCGTCGCACGATGAAACGATCCTCCCTGTTGGTGGTCTGTTGGGGTCTACCCAAATCATTTCGATGTGTGTGTGNTCTCGTCGCACGATGAAACGATCCTCCCTGTTGGTGGTCTGTTGGGGTCTACCCAAATCATTTCGATGTGTGTGTGTACTCTCCTGTTCCCACTACATTCAACACCGACTCACAGTGTATGCAGAATTGTTCAAGTGGCGAGCAATACGCCAGCACATCTAACCTGCATCTCGAAGCCTGACAATCCGGCCTCTCTCAAACTTATCCAACTGGGCAAATGCTCGTCCAATGTGACATCGAGACATTCTGGGTGTTCACTGAACTTGGCCTTGTGGCTTACATTACTCACATTGTTGCTAAGGCCTTATTCAGTCTCTTGCAGCTATGATGAATGATGGAGTGACACGTATGCCTCCTCGTGACACATTCGCACAAACCAACCACATTTAATGTAATGTGACTTATGTTGTGCTATCACGATACTGTGTGGCACCTTCTTTGTACTTAAGTGGTTAGTTTATGGTGATCAATGTTTTTTTGCAAATGAGTGTATTTAAGTAATTACCCGCCATGTCACAGAAACTATTGGAATCAAATAACTCAAATCAGTCGCAATAAAAAGTGCATCTAAACATACCTATTGAATTATTATATAAATTGTATGTCTATACATGACAGTGCCAATATTGACAATAAATACCAAATTGCATGTTGATGAGTCCCACCTTAACTTATTGCAGGTTCAGGCAGTCTGGAAAATCCTAAACTTCTTCAAGCACCCACATGCATAGTAGCACTTTACTCGTTGGGTACCACACTCTCTCGTCCATCCACGCCACACATAAACACTCACTCGCCGTCATCTGTCCTCTCTGCTGATGTCCATAACTGCACCATACTTCACCAAAAGTAACATTTCAGCCAGATGGCTACTACAAAAACTGCTGGTCTCCCAGCCATGGCTGTATTAATAGGCAGCACCATCCACATTCCATTTCACTGTATAAAGAGAATGTTGGTACATTCGTATTGTGTTCATCTAAACATGCACTGTTTTCAGTTCTTCTAATACAGAAATATAATCATAAAATTCTATTTTGTCTTGTGCCACACACTTCTGAGNTGCACTGTTTTCAGTTCTTCTAATACAGAAATATAATCATAAAATTCTATTTTGTCTTGTGCCACACACTTCTGAGTTCCCTTACTTTTTTTTTCCTTGCAAATACTCTCGTACGAGTATATTTTGGCATGGGGGCCTACGAATTAAGTCTTTATCTTTCCATCACACTCATCTTTGAACTTGCCTACAACTTTCTTGATTTTCCAAGTAGCAGGGGTGCATGCCAGGATAGGTGCTCGTGTCAAACTGGGCAAACAACTGGGTGTCACGTTCATGTTGCTCTGGTTCGAATCTCGAACAGGGAGGAGTCTGTATCCATATAAAGGAGCTCCAGATCTCCATGCTTAGCTTTCATCACTTCATAGTGGAATCGGTACATCAGCATTTTCGACAAGTCGAGCACCAGTTTGGTATGGATTCGTGCTGCAGACGAATCAGGGAAAGAGATTCATCATAAATATATCTATCCGGGAATGTTAGCTTGGGTACCAGTTTTTAAGTCGTTTTTCTCTGCAAACCAGTTCGATTTTTAGTATCGTTCTCTTTTTTTACCTAAGTTATCAGAAAATACTCTTAATTGCTAATTCAAAGAATTATTATTCGAAATCATTTTGAGCAGCTTGACATTTTGTTCTTTCGAGTTCTATGTAAGGTTTCAGCCATGCTTCTTGCTCGAATTCCAGTTCACAATGAATTCTCCTGAGTCTCGATCCATGATACAGCGCCTGTTTCATGTTCTGGTAGTGGACAATATAAATATTTTTGCCTTCGAGAGTCAACATTAGTTTTGGATGCATGGAACTGGGGGACACTGGTTGACAGGTAGGAACAGCATATCATTATGTACTGTGTGCAGGGCTCCAGGGCACTCGACATTGACCTCTGGGATGTACCTAGTGTTACCATCATCGGGCACCCTCATGATGTAGATTTCTGTGCTGGTCCACTTGAAGTGGCATACTGGCAGTGGCAAAAACATGGCCCATCCGTACAGGTCTTTGGTGTCCAGGTACTGTTACACATGGAATACAAGGGCCTCTTGGCCTTCGTACTTTGATATTTTTACATAGCGCTCTTAGCCAGATGGCCATCCCGCACTACGACCGCCCAATCGGTGGGGAAAAGGGGTCATGCCCTCTCATCGCAGGTTGCCCAGCCATGCACCTGAAGTAACCAAATTCAAGCCCCTACCTGATTCACAATTACGGCCAAGTACACCCTTCCACAAGGTTCTGAGACCCTCACCCTCAGAAATCAAGCATGTGGTCGAGCAAGGGTTTTATCCATACCCTTAGTGTGTTGCCAAGACACAACCGGAGCGGGTTGTCGCTCACCGTCCAGTCTTTCTTTGAGAGGGGGGATCTCTCTAGACCTCCTCCAGCATACAGAGTTAACTACTGCCAGCACGAGTCCAACATCTATTGATCGGTACACTGGAGAGAACCTCTGGTGGGGCCAACCCGATCATCCCAGGTACTCTTCAGGTACTGCAGGAATGTGGTGAACTTACTGGGATCGTATGGCTTGGGTGCATAAATGTTATTCGCCACTGTGTGCCATTTGACGCACTGTGCCATGCCGCCATGGATCACTTCTTCAATAAACATATGCATGTTGCAATCGGTGAAGCGCTCCAGCACCCGTCATCTGAAGAATGGTGCCGAAAGCGAACCCCAGAGCATTGATGTAGTGACCAAAGTCGAGATTGAATGTGGAGATGCACAGATCCCTAAATTTCTCAAAGCCATCGGCCAGGATGAGCACATCCATAGTTAGATAGAAGTCCAAATACTTTCCCATGTTTGCACAGTTGCAAGTTTTCCATACCATCAGGGAATGAGTGTAACTTCGGCGATGATGTCGGCTGAACACCTTTTTCCAGCAGTGATCCTGAAGGAAGAGGTACCAGTACATGAAATGTTAACACCAGAAGCGACAATCCCNAACACCTTTTTCCAGCAGTGATCCTGAAGGAAGAGGTACCAGTACATGAAATGTTAACACCAGAAGCGACAATCCCGGAACAACAAAAGAAATTACCAATTGTGCTACAAGCGCAAGTTCCACGAATGCAAGGTTCTGTCTTGCGTCTAATAGATATTGAGGAAGAACCAGAGCAAGTAGAGAAGAAAACCAGGACCAATGAAGAGTGGCCGTGTTCCTGGAACCCGGTCCTCTACATGAGAGAGGGATTCTCGCAGATGGGAAGAAATTTGAACAAGATGCTCAGAGATCAAATGCGACGAGCGGTCTGCACGCTGAACCAAGATAGAATCATAGAGACGCTAAGCCTACAAAAGGAGACTCATAATAAAGAAGGAAAATTTGAAAGTAAAAAGACAAGGGAAGTCTCCATCCTGAAGAACCTTATTAGGCATAGCGAATCTGTGCCTCTCTCAGAGAAAATCACCACAATTAAGTGGCCGTCGAACTTGAACACCATCTACGTGGCAGTGCAGACCTGGCCAATGGGGGCCAATCCCACAGAGCCATGGGAGTTATACGATCAAGTGATACGTGGATCCCAGCTCTCACGTTTAGAGGACGCAACCACCCTGACTGCCGCAGTTGCTCTACTAGTTAGATCAATGGACGGGGGGGACAAAGTCCTTTTCCCTCGGATGGAGTGCGTGGACAGGCTTACCGTCGCCCAGGCAGGCCTGCCCACCAACACGGAGGCCCTCCTCAGCCTGCTGAAGGAGTGCTTCTGGCGAAGGGGAGAACGTTTCGACCCACCTATAATCTCCAAGGATGCTGTCCGTACATACGGGAGGCGTACCTTTGATTATAGTAAACCCTTCGCGGGGTATACTGTGGTCAGGTACTAGTCCTTCACCTTCGGACAGTATTCCTAACAAACACCGGATTTGACAAACCCTGATAAGACANCAAAGTCCTCTTCCCTCGGATGGAGTGCGTGGACAGGCTTACCGTCGCCCAGGCAGGCCTGCCCACCAACACGGAGGCCCTCCTCAGCCTGCTGAAGGAGTGCTTCTGGCGAAGGGGAGAACGTTTCGACCCGTCTATAATCTTCAAGGATGCTGTCCGTACATACGGGAGGCGTACCTTTGATTATAGTAAACCCTTCACGGGGTATACTGTGGTCAGGTACTAGTCCTTCACCTTCGGACAGTATTCCTAACAAACACCGGATTTGACAAACCCTGATAAGACACCCTTTCTTGGATTATACTCTGTATGTTCCAGGAAAACCCCGATGACAACCCCAGAGAACGGCCCCGGAATGCGAGAAATGGACAACGGAAGGAGCTCGCTCCTAAGGAATGGCGTGACCCAAGTGGTCGAGTGTAAATGTAGTTTCTGTGAGTGTGTGATGTCGGTAGTAAGGGTCTGACTGGCCAGATCTGGATCCCGACGAGGCCCTGGCATGCGTGTGCTTGGCGCGATGCTGCACATGCCCAGGGAAACTCTCCCCTTCTCTGCCACGAAGATCGTACCCACCGGAGTCAGGAAGAACAAGAACAGGAAAGACGAGGGAAAGGAGACGGAAGTGATCAGTGGGCGGTGGCAGAGAATCGCGACGAGGCCCTCGGCAAGTTGGGTGCGTCATTGCGTCAGCGGCTCAACCCAGGGAAACTCTTCCCGCCCGTCTGGATACTGATCACGACTTTCTTCCTACCGACTTCCATGAATGTGACGGTTCGGAAAGTCTGCAGTGTGGTGTAATTCTATATGCTCTTTGCGCCCGGTGAGCGAGGAGGCGAGGAATAATTCTGGTTTACCAGCTGTTCCCCAAATCTAAGTCCAGTTCTCACCCGACTGCACTGAGCCGTGTATTGCGTTAATGGATGTCACCATGCTTAATTTATCGTGAAAGAAGGACAAGTGCGGATCGCGTTAGGAATGTATGCTAGATTCATAGGTTTTCAATTTAGATTCTGTTTGGCCCAGCATGGCGGATTTCAAAATTGCAAGTTCCCGGTGTTACCCTGCGAAAGAAAAGGAGCCGATTTTAGCTTTAGCTTGTGGGAGTTAACGTACAGTAGAAAGTCAGTGATCCTGGTATAATAACCTTTTAATAGGTATCGGCCACCAGGAGGGGAGGTTTGGAGAGGAAAGCGCCGGTTCCACCGGGAACTTGTATTTACTCTGTGAAGACACCTGTGACATAAGGAGAGGCAACATGATATTAAGTTTAATTTTACAAAGGTCTGCTATAGTCCATTCACGGTTTCTTCAAACTTTTAGAATTAAACCTTTGAAAATTCACACCATGTATGACGTGTTTGGCTGTTTCCAAAGTATGTCGTTTCACAAACGTTTATTACTTATGTTTACATAAAACGATCTTATTTTTTTATTATATTGAGCTTTTACTTATATTTTATTCATAGATTATAATGTTTCATTTGTAATAAATACAAACCAAACAGCTAGAATCTAGGTGTGTTGGTATTACCTAGTAAGAAATAGTTGTTGTGCAAAATATTATTACACTGAGAGCGCACGAATGCGGCGCGTTGACCCTGTGGTGTAATTTCCTAGACTTAAGGTGGCCGCCTGGTTGAAGGAATTTTGCACGTCTGAGGCCTAAAGGCGTGGGAGCACTAGGGGCGAGCGAGGCATGCTCATCAACTCTCTCATCGCCTCTACGCGCAAAACACTGAACAGGCGTGCAGTCTTGCCGTCGATAACGCGCCTGTATGAGACTTTCGGCGGAGACCCTACAGTTTTATGACGTAATAATAAAATAAATGGTAGATGCACGTCCATATTCCTTTTTAATGTTTTGTACCGGAATATTAATATATAAAAATGACAGCGAAAACACCCGTTTGAGACATTTTCACTATCCCAAAAACATGCTTTAGAGAGAAATGAAGGAACTGAAAAACGTATACAGACGCGTAACGATTGTTAGATGCTATTCACATTGTTATGATGTGATCAGGCCTTAGCTGAACTGCCTGCCTGATCACACTTTCATACATGGAATCAGGACACGAGCGTGATTGCAACAACACCTTGCGAAAGACAGTTGCAGAAATCCCTTTCACCGGCCAGTAAACGAGGCCAAAAATATTAAACAACGCACCCGATATAGGCCAGCGTAATACCGGGAGCGGCGTCTTTTGTCGTCAACCCGACCAGAGAGAAAACCACTGGAGATGGGTGTGTCCGGTCGTCGTTAACCGCCTCCTAGAAACAGCCTCCGGCAAATTGAACACGTTGGGTACTTTTCAATTAGACTATACTAGTAATGGCGTGAGGTAACATTACATCTTAATATAATTAATCATGATCTTGGTATTAAATTTAAGCTCCCCCGATCAATAGTTACGTAAATAGTTATTGTATAATATTTATGTTCAATAAACTCCGTCTTATACTGCTATGAAAGCTCATTCGTAACAGCATGCAGACCTCACTGAGATAATTCGGACAGTTTTTTAATAAAACGTTTTCTGCTGGAGCTCTGCAAACCGTTCGGTGACACACCCAGGCAACCACCTTAACCACCTTTCTGTTGGCATAAGGCGGAAGAAGATCGTGAAATTAGAACTTAAACAGGGCTTCAGTGAAGCTGGAAGTAACCGCGAGAGGACTGTATAACATTCCCAAGTACTAAAATAGGAAATTCATGAGCGCGCAGGTGCGGAGGCCCTACATCACGCACACAAAGGTCAGACCTTCACGTTGTTTGTCGATGCCGCCAGTTCGTAGGGTCATCGATCGCGTCATTCCCACGTACACCAGAACGGAAGGTCGGGGACTCGCAGACGAAATGTGCATACGGCCAGCTGCGCAGAGTTGACCTTTATCGTCCTTCGTCGCGGACGTTAGGGTGGTCCCCTCGCCGTACTCTCGCCTCCCGCCACCAATCTTGGTTCCCCAAACAGTCCCTCAAGAACTCGCGCGAAAAAAAATGGAGCCGCCACCCTAGGAAAAACAGTGGCAGATGCACAGGAAACATCTTATTTAACACTTCGAGGCCAGCAGGCATTTACAATACAACCAAGACAAGTTATCAGCGAGTTACTTATATCCACCACTTCAGGAACACCGTTTCTATTGGTCTGGTGTGTTCCCACTCGCTACCGTTCTAGAGGCCGACTTGCCAATGGACACGCTTAACTTGCTCTACATGGTTCGTTATTGACTGGTCATCAGCCACTAAGGTGCTAATTTGGTTTTGTCCCAATAAAATATCTTTATTTGTGTAAGGTGTTTTACAATCACACCTGTCCTCTTGCGGAGACGCAGGGCTAGTGACTTTTCGTGTAAAAATCGGAGGACACAGTAGACTTCAATACTATATACACACCTCAGCTGTTGTTATACCTCCGTTGGCTGCTGGTGCCGTGTCCGTCTTTGATCAAGCCACTCAGGACTACGTAACTCCGACACTGAACCTTCGTGATTCGTGCGCAAACGGTTAACACGGACCAACATTTTTTTTAGCCAATCAAAGAAGCTGGACGACCATACGGTGCTTTGGACTGTATCTTGTCTAGAAATCTTTTCGCGAAATATGACTGCCCCGACAGAGATGTAAAAAAAATACATTTGTTGTCAGAAACATTATTGTAACTTAGCTGTAGAGTTATTGTAAGAACCTTTTAAACGCAGGCCTTACAACGGCAGCATGAAAATGCTAGTTTTCTTTTCAATGCCAAAGACATTTGAAAAATATTTTTTGCTCGAGCTACACTCGAGTTAATCCTTAACGTGTTAAAAATACATGAACAGTTTCAGTGTTGAGAACGTGATATTACAGACTGTTTACGGTTAACTTAGCATTTCTGGAATAAACCTATGAAATATGTCACTGCCCCTACCTACATATATTTTAACGAACACACTAACTGCAGTTCGCTCAGTAAAGTTGGTAACGATGGAGGGAAAGTAGTTATATGTCTTAACGTTGAATTAAAAGCTTTAAGTAAATATTTGCAAATGTTGAAATTTTCTTTTGATTTCTGTTTTTAACGCGTATAGGTGTCAGAGTTAGCAAATTTATGAAATAATCACTTTTTGTAATAATTTCACAGTTTCACTTTACCGACGCATGAATAAAGTGATTAGGGCCATGGCAATGCAAATTTTACACATGGTGGAATAATACACAATGTACATGCACGTAGATCTTAAGCAGGACTTTTAAAAGTGCTCAGTTTATCGTGAACAGCCGAAACCTGCAATTCAACAGCGTTGTTTGGATTTTGCCGTTATATCACAATATTCACGTTCTTTTAAGACGTTAGCGTCGTTACGTTACGCCACCAACAGTTTCCAAAACATATATTGCAACAAGTTATATAAAGATTCACACCCAGTATTATTTTGCTTTGTAATTTGGTGACATACTAGGTGTTATAGAGCGGCCCGAACGACATCTACGCGATAATCAAACTCGTTCTACGCTCTTGTTAGCATGCCCGGTGTTACGGTTAGGATGGCGTTCGTAACTCTCGGTTTGTGTTGGTGAAGGGAAGCGAGCTCGCATTCGACACGTCAATGTGGAGAGGACGGTCTGATATTTCCTTTATGAGCCTAGAAAGAAGTAGACGATGCCTTCACGTCTAAGCTGGTTTTTAGCGATGAAGTGACGTTCCATACAAATGGTAAGGTGAACCGGCACAACGTGCGGATATGGGGTCAGGAGCCTCCACATGAAACCACCGAACACGAGAGCGCTTCCCCCAAAGTGAACGTGTTTTGCGCTGTATCCAAAGACACCGCTTTCGGTCCTTTCTTTTTTCACGAGCCCACTGTTACTGGAATCCCTTATGCTTACATAGTGGTTTTGTTTCCTCAGTTAGATAAGGCGGCGGGGGACTTTATTTTCCAGCAGGATGGTGCGCCACCCCATTGGCACCTAGCAGTTCGCGAATACCTCAACAAGACGTTGCCGCAACGCTGGATTGGTCGAGGAGGAGCTGGTAACCAGGCTCTTCATCACTGGCCCCCAAGTTGCCCGGATGTTAATCCGCGCGATTTTTTTCTATGGGGGTACATAAAAGATTATGTGTTTCGTCCACCATTGCCGGCTAACATTGACGACCTCAAAACGAGAATTACGGACGCCATCCAAACCGTAACACCGGACATACTGACAAGAGTGTGGAACGAGTTTGATTATCGCGTAGATGTCATTCGGGCCACTCATGGAGGTCATTTTGAACATTTATGAATATATGGTAAATAAACTTCACAGTTGCACGGTTCATTTGATTGATCAACCAAGATTGCAGGTTGTTTGTTTTAGATATTATAGACCTTCAAAATTTAGGTATTCTTTTATACTCATACTGTATATGATAGTTAAATATATGTCACAGGACCCCCGTTCTTCAGACACTCTCTGGAGAAGACTGAACTAATAGTACACATTTGTTACTCGGGTGGCTTAATTCCGTATTGGCGAGCTGAACAGGAGAATGGACTTTGCATTGGCAGCAGTCAATGAACAAATTACATATTCTCGAGGAAAATGAGCATTGTGAAAAATAGCCTTGTGTCGTTTTACAGGATGTATCTAAATTAAACTAACAAACTTCGGCTGTAGCTTATTCATGAACAAAAAAGGCGAAAACAAATATACGACCTATGGTATAAAGTGAATCATAACTGCGTTACAAATCTTTGAAGTTGGACGTGAAACACTAGTTTATTAGTAATATCGGAGAATATTTTTAATATGGAACATTTTGTGTCTGGATAATGTGTAACAGAACAAAGATCTGTAAACACCACAACACCTGTCTGTGGTTGTCATCAAATTATTTTATGGCAATAATCACTGTGACATCTTTTATTTCGACATAAATTATATGACGATGTAGAATACTTCGAAAATAAAAGAGGGATTACTAACCCGCATGACACGATTAACTTTAAACATTATTCACACACTCAGTGTTCAGCCTCAAGTATTTGCAATAAACTAGTGCTTCAGGCCCAACTTCAAGGATGTCCACCGCCCTTAGGATTCACTTTATACCATAGTCCGTATGTACGTTTTCTCCTTTTTTAGTTATTAATCTGCAGCCGAAGTTTGTCAGTCTAATTTAGATACATTCTGTATAACACCAAATGATAGGGATTACAATAATGATACATTGGACGAGACACTATACATTCGGCACATTATTGTATGATGGGCAGCCTATAATGGTCATTGTACAGTAGAATAAGCGTGCCTGGTTTATTGTAGACCAAAAATAAGATGTTATAGGGACTACAGAAACACACATTATTGTTTTCATGCAGTTTTTGATAGAGGCGACTCTCTTATAGCTATACCGGAATTAGACGAACACATGATAATAAACAACAGAGTGTGGTAGATAAGTATAAATATAGTATGTTTATTTCAGGAATCAATACTCTAGCGTCCATAGTTAACCCTCTAATGGCAGTGGCAATGTGCAGGGGCGGGTAGGCAATCACAACAACTTGAATACAGGCAATGCAATGAAAACGACACTTTATTTACACGATTGGGCTGAAAGCATGGGGAAAGAGTGTCTGTTCGAAACCTCTGTTCAATGTGTCTGTTCAAACTGCCCACCACCGTCGGCCACACAGGCGGTGCAGCGCTGATGAAGCATGTTGCGACGAGGCATGGGCCCCGTCCTGCTGAAACCAAATCGCCTCACGAGTATCTAAAGGGACTTCCTCCAAGTATTCCTGTAACAGGTCCTGCAGGTGTTGTAGATACGTAGTACCTCCGCGACTGCGACCGTGCGGTACTGAGCGCTTTTACCAGGCACGCAGACCTGCCCACAGGCTGGTTACAAAGACGAGAACAAAAGGTTGCATACCCGCCCCTGCACATCGTCACAGCTATTAGAAAGTTAACTACGGACGTTAGACTATTGGTTCATAGATGAAATATGCTCCACTTGTACTTATCTACCCCACTCTGGTGTTCAGTGTCATTTTTAGTGAACATCCGGTAGACAAGAAAATTACGTAAATTAATTCAAGAACAAGCTAGAGCTCAAACAAGTGAACATTTAACCTCTTTTTATAATTGTATTACATTTTATGAGACACGCCTTGATTAAATTTGATTGAGTCACATGCTTGCAATTAAAACGAGCCGAATTTAGTGCTACCTGTTCTTAGAAAACTGGTGACTCACAGGGACAACTGTCAATGAACTTTAGTGCTGACATAGCTGTGGAGTTAAGCCTACATATCATTGAACTCACGAGAATTTGCTATCCTTGTCTCTATAATGTCTTCAGTGTCTTTAAATATATACTTATCTTAAAGTATTAGTATTTCGTAGTGCCATAGGCTGTTAACGGTAAAGTTAACGGTAAAGTAAGCACTTTTGAAAACCACTTTTAAAAATGTCACTGCCTCTAACTATAAATATTGTAACGGACACATTGACTGGCATGCGCCCAGTAATGTTGGTAACGATGGATGGAAAGTAGTTCCATGTCTTAACGTTGAATTAAACATGATAGGAAAAATTTGTAAATACTTAATTAATTTATTTCGCTTTCGGTTCTTTAAAACATAGCCAATGTGAGAATTAGAAAATTCGTGAATTATTTACTTTCTAATTAATTTAAAAGTTTCGCTTGACCTTCATGAATCAAGTGATCAGGGCTGACGCAGGAAGAACACATAATGCGTAAACAAGTAGATACTAGCAGGGCTTTCACAAGTGCTCAGTTTATCGTGAACAACGTTTATCGCCTAATACGAACAACATGTACTAAATGTTACACATACCAATATGTGGGTTAGCTTTCTCAATTGTTTCCGTCTGGAAGCTATTGAGAGAACGGTCTACCATTTGAACAAAAATGCTTTAAATACGTACAAGATCAAAAAATGTTTATTTATATTTTTTAAACAGATTTTAACAAACATTTAGAAGAAATATTTAAATAGTTAATGCAATAATTGTTTCTATTAAATTTTTTTTCAACATCATATCGCAAAACTACAGTGTCAGAATTTTTGGACCACACAAAAAATAAATAATTTGATGAACTTTGATAATATACACTGATAAAATATGCTAGGAGATACATTAAAATATAAGTGCAATAGTTAAAGATAAGGATACCCCTCCAATATTTGTATCGTGTTTGTCCCAGAATTTTTATTAACCAACTCTCTATATAAAAATAATATATTCCAATTAAAAAAATTTTTTTTTTGTTAATTGTTTGGTTTTAAGTGTGTCTCCCAAGAACAGTAAAATTTAAATTTTATCATGTGATTATGCAGAAAATACAGAATATTTACACACATTCTGAAAATGACATCGTACGTAAAGTATAACAGCCGAAATGTGTTATGTAAAAATAAAGCGAAATTTTTTTATTATTCAGAAGGCTTACGAACGATTAGTTATTACCATAACGAATTTATGGAATACTCGCTCCAGTATGGCACTACAGATTTTGTATCGAAGCTGTATCAGTTTTACAATGTTTCGGAACCTATTCTTAACGCTGGTCACTCAAAAATCTCTATGCATTTTCTGAAATGTAACTAATGATAAAAAACATATAATATAAATTACCAGGTACCCACCTTATCAACATTTTCAGTCCACGGAAATGAAATCAACGATTTTTCCTGTGTTAAAATTCCGTTCGGTTAGACGACACGCAAGTCTGCATTTGGTTTCGCCGTAAACCACTGTGCGATAAGTGGTTATAATCTGCGGAAATACAGCTGCCATCGTCTGATAGTCGCCGTCCTCAAATTACGTCCGAAACTCCACTATTACGTCCGCGTCATCCGTACAGTATAGTTGCGTAAGTAGCCACATCCTGCTGAGAGATTTGAGACTGCGATTAAAATCTCACCTTTGTTACTTACCATTCATTATGAAATTAGTGTTCCGGAACAGCATATATAAAGTATATCTTAACAGGCACAATTTTCTACGTTTGAGCCACAGATTCAATGGCGCAAGGTCCCGAATGATGGGCTGCTTTAGTTTATTTTTTGCTACATGTGATTACGGGAATTGAAAAAGTAACGTCATAATTCTATTAACATAGAGGTTGGAGGGAATTCCCATACAGTCCATGTAAACGTTTCGCGGGTATTCATTCATATGCAGTTTATTTTAGAATAACGAAATCTGGAGAAGCCGTTTTTGTCTATGATCAAGATCTTCAAAATGTTCGCAATAGGCAAGATGTGTAGAAAGCTGTGTTCAAGACTAGTACGAGGTATGCGAATACGCACACAGTAGCTATTTTTTTTAAACAAAAAACTTTACTGCAACGAAGTTTACGAGTTATGTAGGTGGATGGTTTGAGCTAACCCTGCCAAAAGCACATCTTCCAAAAGAAAACACTGAAATTACTTTCTCGAACTCTACACTGATTACCTCAAAAGACGAAATCTACGAAATTCACTGGTTCATGTCTAAGTGTAAGCACTGGCGTTTGCTCAACTCAAGTTTCAGGTAATTTCATATTTGATGCTGACGACAGCGCTTCAAGTAAACAAACGGCAAGAATGTTATGAACAGAAGCCGGTTTTTTACCCCTGCGAAAATAAGAGTAAAGCGTTGATATAAGTAAGTACGTTGTCTTTTCTTACCGATATTAACACGTGGAATGGTTGGTTCCCACTGTTGATTACAGAACTGCTAAAGTGTTGCATATTTTCATCAGCCTGCTCAGTATGCATCCTTGCACCACTTGAGGAAACTCGCATGGACGTGGAGTTAACGACTTGTATGTATGCGCCAATCAAACAACACAGTACAGCTTCCAGCAATTAAAATCAATATTTATTGTAGACATTTTTTTTCTTACTCAAACGTGCGTAAATAAGAAGGAACCAGTGCCGGTGTCCAGAATTGAATGTTACACTTTTTATAAATACGTTACGTCATGATAATACTCTTCACGATTCGCTGCCAACATTACTGATAGTACCCCAACCAGTGTTTATGCTGAAATGTACGCAGTTAAGGGCACTACCAACTGGCTGCCAGCTGCGAAATTTTAATAGGAAATCCCGTGTTAAGGAAATTTTGCCTCACTGCGTTAATTTTAAGGACAGGTGCTTCAAACAAAATGTATTCTTCACGAATTTTCTAGGAGAAGATCCCTACGAGCGTATATTTTCAATACAGATAGGCTGTCTAGACTTTTTTGTAAAACATAAATATTAAAAATTCCTTTGATACTGGTTACAGATGTTATGGAAACTTCTCCTCTGTAGGAAACTTCTCCTGTAAAATTCTACTTTTGCTTTAAGAGTTTGGTAAACAGTGAATCGTCCGTACCAGGAAAATAAGCGTATATTTACCAGCCAGTGATGACGATACCAATATACAGTACTTGTTATAGTCCATTCGTGGTTACTTACAACTTTTCTGGAGCCCTGATAAAATTTTACTGTCAGGCTATTTCTTATCTTTGTACAAACAAAGCTTAACCAAGTATATAGAAAATGTCATCAAAAGTACAGTGCACCTCATTCGTGCGTACTCAGTGTGATAATATTTTGTATTAGAAATATTTCTTACTAGGTATTACCAACACACCTATTTTCTCCCTAATTTAAATCATATTAATTATAAATGAAGTATAAGGATTTATGGACGTTATGTAATTAAACGCTAACTTTAACCAAATATATGGTATCTTTATGTTAACAGAAGTATAAAACGCTTGTGATACACGACATATATAGGAAAAAACCAAGCACGTCATATATGGGGTGATTTTTCAAAGGTTTGATTCAAAAAGTATGAAGAAACCGCGAATATACTATAACATCAGAGTCTTAGGCAACATACGGTCTTCGATATTGACATGAAAGTTTAGAGAAAGTACCTTCGTTAAGAAGTAAACGGCTTCCGAATATTTTTAATGATTATTATATAATGACCCCTCGTTTCGACAAATTATTTGTTACTCTCCCATTAAAATTTTCCTCTTTCAAGTGACTCGTTAGTGCGTCGCGTGATCAACTTGAGGTGCAATTCCTCAAGCACCTCACTAGAGAGTGTGTTTTTTTTAAATGTTCATCACTGTAATTGATATTGGTCTTCAGTTCATACTGACTTTCAAAGGGGCTAAACGTCTCGTGAAGACGAGATGCAGGTTATTCAAGTTGCTTATCTAGATCTACATTTGGTGGGGTGAATAAGCCTACCAGATCGTATCCAAATTTTTTGGTTTTGACCCGACTTTCGTTCCTCGCTTGTTATTTATTTGCCTCTGCTTTATCCATTTTGCTTTACATCCCCGAAGAACTCGTTTTACTGAATATTTCGTTAGTTTATTAAAGTATTTAAAAATAAATACACACATTCATAATTCCAAAAATCTTTTAAACCACACACATTTTTTATATGTAACGGAAACCTAACGGCTTGAATTTGATATAGGCCTATTTTAAAATGATATAAACGTGAACAAAAATACAAAATCTGAATTTACCGCTTCCCATACATTTTATGCAGACCTATGTTACTCGCATTTTTACATTTAATATATTTTTATTTGCTATCAATTTTCTCTAAATATTTTAGCCACTAGGCACACAATCGCGTGTTGCCGGCTTGGTTTCAAACTCAGAATTTCTTGGCAGTGGCTTAAATGTACGTAGCGTAGCGTAGACTGGCGTGGTTGGGGTAGGAGTCATAAGGGAGGAAAAATTAAACGGGGAGGGAGGTTGGTTACTCGTAGTGAGTTTGCTTTAATTTGTTTACCCATGTTCATCCCACCGCTGCCCCGCTTGCCACCTCAACCCAACCAAGGGATGTGCAGGTCAGGGTTGGGAAGTTGGAGATTCCTCGTAGCTTGAGGTCCCCTATATTTGCAGTAAATGAAGGACATCATTTACAGGAAACGTTAAGAGTCTGCACCAGNCTCGTAGCTTGAGGTCCCCTATATTTGCAGTAAATGAAGGACATCATTTACAGGAAACGTTAAGAGTCTGCACCAGTGAACTTAATAGCCACGTGATAAGATAGATTCAACGGTAGAAAGAAAAACTATAAGTAAGAAATATGAAATTGGACTAAATATGTACTCTAACCTAACATCTTGTCACACAAGCCGTTCATAAACTTAAAAAGTCATTATTAATGTTTAAAATCGATTGGCTTGGAGTGGAGAGATTTAGGCGGCTCTTAACATCAAGGTATTCAGAGCTGATGAGTGTGAAGTGAGGTGAGTATGGAGCAGCGTCGGAATGCAAGGACGGGGGAAACGGGAGATCTCCGAGAAAGCCCGCCGACCAGTGGCATCGTCCGGCACGATTTCCACATGCTAAAATCCGGGAGCGACACCACCGGGAATCAAACCCGGTTCGCCTAGGTGGGAGGCGAGTAGTCTGACCACTAAACCACCGTGTCCCCTTTTAATTCGAATGTTTTCCTCGAGGTTATTCCGTTTTTTCATGAATCCCAATCTTCCAAAATCTTCCTTGGATATTTCATCAGCCATTATCAAGATAACCTCGTGCACCGACACCTAACTTAAAAAAAAACTGGACGATTGCTTTCAACACTCAGCTAACAAAGAAGGCGAAAATCAACCAAATGGATTAATGTCGCCAACTAAATATTTGGTCGCTGCAAACAAACAAACCAATTATTTGTTCAAAATATATCGCACGTAACTAAACATATAATTTTGTTGACGTTGTGTTTGCTTACACTTAGTATTTGTTTAACATACTGAAACAACAATGCGTTTGTTCGGCTCAAACAAAATTGTTTAAATAAATTATTTGGCTTTGTGATCAAATTTCATTCAGTTGGTAGAACGGAGGTTTGGCTGTATCTACAAAATATCGTTTAACCGAAAAAAAAANTGTGATCAAATTTCATTCAGTTGGTAGAACGGAGGTTTGGCTGTATCTACAAAATATCGTTTAACCGAAAAAAAAAGTTACGCAAACAAATATATTGGGTTTACTGAAATAATAATTTTTTTCAACGCAGACCTCCTAGCGGCTTCATAATCCTTTCTTAGAAAAAATCTCATGATTTCTGGATTTACCTATGTNTTTTCAACGCAGACCTCCTAGCGGCTTCATAATCCTTTCTTAGAAAAAATCTCATGATTTCTGGATTTACCTATGTTTCCAACTCAGGTCTCTACCCACTCAGTTTGCCCCTGATCTCAACTCAAAATTTATTCGGGTATTGTTTTCACTCAAAAGTACAACCGACTTTACTTAGTGACAGCTTCTTCTGATATATGTTGATTCACTCTATATAGTACATTCGTGGTTACTTCCAACGTTTCTGAAGTCCTGACAAAATTCTATTTTCAGGCTATTCCTCCGCCTAATACAAACAAAGCTCAATCAAGTATAGAAAATGTCACCAAAAGGACAGTGCACAGCATTCGTGCGCACTCGGTGTGATAATATTTTGCATTATAACTATTTCTTACTTGGTATCACCAACACAAATATTTTCTCCCTGTTTTAATTCATATTAATTATAAATTAAATATTAAAATTTATGAATGAATTATACGTAAAAGTTTAATTTTACCAAAAATATAAATTTTTTTTANTATAAATTAAATATTAAAATTTATGAATGAATTATACGTAAAAGTTTAATTTTACCAAAAATATAAATTTTTTTTATAAACCGAAGTATAAAACGCTTGTGATACAAGACATATTTAGGAAATTACATAGCATGTCATATATAGGGTGATTTTTCAAAGGTTTGATTCAAAAGTGCGAGGAAACAACGACTAGACTATATTTATATATTTGTACCACGCAATAGTTANTATAAACCGAAGTATAAAACGCTTGTGATACAAGACATATTTAGGAAATAACATAGCATGTCATATATAGGGTGACTTTTCAAAGGTTTGATTCAAAAGTGCGAGGAAACAACGACTAGACTATATTTATATATTTGTACCACGCAATAGTTAACGAACAAAAGTGCACATATAAAAATACCCTGATCAATTAATTCTTTCAATCCACTGTGTATATTTTCGCCACATGAATATAAAAAACATTGTCATTATCCTACCTTAGTCGCCGATCTTCTGCAGGGTTTTTATTTGACCATGATAGGGAAATTTTTTTTTCTCCTTAGGGTCTATTGGCCGTTCTGGCTCTTAGGGAGGTTGTGTCGATAGGCACGCTCCGGTTTCACTTCAAGGCTTCACAACTCTGCTCTCTTCGCTCAAGTTCTCTTGCCTTTGTACGGCCTGCTTTGGCTTCCGTCCTCGCTTCTGGTGGATTTCCGANGGTTTCACTTCAAGGCTTCACAACTGCTCTCTTCACTTCAAGGCTTTACAACTGCTCTCTTCACTTCAAGGCTTTACAACTGCTCTCTTCACTTCAAGGCTTCACAACTGCTCTCTTCGCTCAAGTTCTCTTGCCTTTGTACGGCCTGCTTTGGCTTCCGTCCTCGCTTCTGGTGGATTTCCGAAATGTTGTATTATAGCTGTTAAAACTCTGGCTGGCTTCCCTGTAGTCTAAGTCTGGAGATGAGAAGAATTTTCGGTTTATTTTCTCACGTTCACTGTGTGCGTGCCGAAAAATGTAATGTTGTTTATTTATTCCAGCAAAAACAGACATATTTTAACGCGTGATTTACTAATTAATTAGGGAAATATTTTTTTTCGGTGGGCATGAAGCAGTGCTGGAATGCAAGGGCACGGGAAAATGGAGCCACATAGTAAGTAGACATGCAAAGAATATCTGACCGATATCACTCTCTGACATTTAGGATATCCACGGACATCCAAGGTCAGCAAAGCTACATTCAAAAGTCTACCAAGAGATATCCAAATGTCCGCTCACTATACAAAATATGATATAGATATTATAGATTTCCTACATACATTTTTTTTAAGACGTAGTCACTTACCTTAAGTAATGGCCATTAGTGGTTTTGTAATATCTAATTGATATCCAGTAAGTAGTACAAACTGGTATCTACTACTGGATATCCAAATTACATACAATAGAGATTCATTGTAGGAAATAGATGACTTTTAGATATTGTGGATATAATTAGGATATCCGGTGGATATCCATTGCTATCTGGGGAGATCCCCGAGAAAACCCGCCGACTAGCGACATCTTCCGACACGATTCCCACTTGCGAAAGTCCGGGAGCGAACTCGCCGGGAATCGATCACGGCTCGCCTTGGTGGGAGGCGAGCTCCATAACCGCCACGCCGCCGTGGCCCCCAGGAAGTTAAGACTTCATTTACTGAACAGGTTTGCTCCTATCCCTAGAAGTCTTGGCCGGAAGATGCACTAATTATTGCAGAGCGAATTTCCGAGTAAATTGTATTATTTGAGCTTGAATATTATAGTCTATTCCCAGTTTCTTAACACTTTTGAACCAAACCTTTGAAAAATCACCCCATGCATGATGTGCTAGGTTGTTCTCTTAATATGTCATGTACTGCAAGAGTTCTAAGCTTTTTACATTTGCGTTACTATACAGATACCGCATTGCTAGATACATTTAACTTTTACTTATATTTTTCCTATAAATTATAATATTTCTTTTATGATACATATTAATATAAACGGGGAGAAAATAGGTGTGTTCGCAACACGTAGTAAAAAACAGTTCACATTAAAAATATTATTACATTGAATGCACACGAATGCGGTGCGTGGTCCCTTTGGTGTATATTTCTAGACTTGGTGTAGGTTTGTTTGCATGAGCGGAGGAATATTCTGAAAGTAGAACTTTTGTAGAGCTGCAGAAAAGTTGGAAGTAACCGTGAATGGACTGTACAATTTCTTCGGTTGCTGATATAGATGACGTGGGTCCCATCAGTATCGAACAAGGAATAGATCACTTTAAATTTCCCCGCATCAAGAAGCTCTAATTACTCTTTTTTCTTTCAACGAATCAATAAAACCAATTAATCCACTCTCGGTCATTATTCACAATGTAGTAAGTGTCTAGTCACAATTTCACCAACGTGCCTTTTTGCGTGTACTTCGATTAGACCAGGCGTGGAAGATTAGAGTTCATGATTAAAGATACACAGACATTTATCTACATGATTTGATGAAAGTTGACCTAATTTAAGTATTACGTTCAAAATTATTTAAACATTTAAAATCGTTACTTCCATTGTGAAAGAAGGTTTAATTTCCTTCTGCAGGTGTGTCGGTGTGTTTATAGGCGTGTCTCCACGACTGTTCCTTCATCGAATTCAAATAGTACTTTTTCTTCAGCTATAAAATCTATTTCGTTAATTGTTCTTTATGTTAGTCAAATTAAGTAGTTAAATAACAGGCACACTAGCCAGACTTTGCAGCGTTCTCCGTGACGTCACCAGGTCGTGACATGACATGAGCGAACGTGTAAAGATGTCCAAACCACATTATGGGCTTCTTATTTACGCAGTCACTAACGGGAATATCTTTCGCTCCCAATTCAAAAGCAAATTAACGTCGATATAGTGCATTATAGTCAGTAAAACACATGCTAAATTTCCATTTTGCGATCACAAAGGCTTTTCGTTTGACTTAGTATTTATTTATTGAAACCAAGGGCACTTTTTTCACTTCACTTCTCCACTTATAGGGAGTTGATTTACGTCGTGTGAACAATGACTGGGGCACTAATTGCTACGGCCCGAAGTGCAGTGTTCCCCTGCCTGTTAGAATAGCGTAAAATCTGCTGCGCCCGGTTAGTGATGCTCACGTAATTGAACTCCTGATGTGCGGGAAAGTGTATGAGAATTATGCCCCAGGTCACAAAATATACACATAAGTATGCGCCCCTACGCTCGAGAGGCAAATACCCAGCCCACACGTTTGTCCATAAAGCACCTGGGAAAGTCTACACGGTTCTAAAATCAAGCTTCACTCGGATACAAAGTGCACGATCATGATTTTGCGAAAACGGGAAGTTAGGATAGTTCAAGAGCCACTGTGTACGTCTTTTGAGGGTCGTATTTATAGCTAAGCATGTTAGGCCCTTATTAAGGGCGGCAGATTTTTGGAGCAACAATTTTTGAAAAATTAAAAAAGTCGAACGTAGATGGTCTACACTAAGGTTCATTCCACTTAGGTTAGGAACAAAACCAGATTTCGTAAATAAGTGTTTGGTATAGAGAAAATTTGCGCCACTAGGGGCGCAGTGTTCCGAAAGGTAACTTTTAATTTAAAAATTAATGATACGTGAATAATAAAAGAGAAAGATTTTACTAAGTTACAAATTTATTTTATATTTGATTTATGATAATTGCAATTATCCTGCTTCTAAAGTAGAAAAAAGAGAAATTCTGGTAGACATACGAAACTAGCGCTTAACTAGTGGCGAAAAATTTTGGTTGTCTAACTATTAACATTGATCTTCCCAACCTATAGTAGAAGTAACCTTATACATACAAGTAAGAACATCGTTCGATTTGCTATACACAGAGTAAATAAACTACTGGTACAGAGTGCACACTCAATTCTATTGAATGTTCATGCTTTTTATTTCTGTCCCGACTACTGTAAGAAAATGCGAAATAGACAAACATGAAAAAGAATTCATCGCTACGTCATAATAAGATTTTCGAACATATCTCTATGTTGCAACCTTTGTTACTATTCATAATTCGTTTTAAGCAGTATACAGGTGTCTTTTAATGCATTTAACTTAAGAATAGTGTAAAAAATTATTAACAAAACCATCAGGATTGGTTTTTTGTCTGTAAGTAAAGTGGAGTCACCCCGCTGCCCCTTTCCTGGTTCAAGTGGTTAGAACTATGTTAACGTTAATTTTCATGGTTATTTTATTTTGTGCAGTACATTATGGTTTTTTATACGCATCTCATCATATTAGTCTCAACAAAAATATCTCATAATTATGGGATTCGCTGTGAGCTTATGTGCATAGTTACACTGTTTTCCACCTTACGTAACTGGATTTCTGCTTTTCAAAATGGCGTGGCACCGACCTTTTATAAAAAATACCATATAAACATTATATAAAAGCCAACGAGTAGTTAACAGCTGTGCAAAACAAATTAAAAAATAGCAGCATTGCTTGACGGCATGATTCTTAAAGCCGATTCCAGAAATAATCGGTTGGGCGTAACAGCAACAGTCGTGAACCTCGCATTGCAGCACGAATAGCTGTCTGCAAATCCTTCGTTCAACATTATTTAACCAAATGAATGCAGCATATTTTGCGCTAGTCAACAAAGAATGTAACAAAATACAGGAACAAATAAACCATTTTTCAGACAAGAAACTTCTCCAAACTCCACAAAAAATACAGTACACCATTTTTTAAGTCTTACGATTACCACTCCGACAGTCGTGAAACACACCACAAGGTAAAAAAAATTCTGTATCATTAATAAATTAAAACAATTAATAAGATTTCGTACCTAAAATTAAAAAAAAACAGCATTTGAATCTATGAAGATACTATATAAACCAACATGTAACCAACAGCGTTAAAATTACGCGAAAACATCTTATTCCGCAGGGCTCAATTATGCGCATAATAACTGAAAAATATAATCAGCAATTCCCTATAGTGTCTACTGCCTGGTGCTAGGCAAGTGCATTAAAAAGTTTGTAAAAATACATTATTACTCATTAGTAAACCTTGTAAACAACAAATTAAAAAATATTTGTTTTGTATATTCTGTCATTACATAAAATCTATCAGCTGGGATTCGATGAAAATCTCACTCTGAGATAGTTCTTTAATCAGAACATATCCTGGCGTGTATAGCACTACGTAATATCAACTAGGGATTGAGTACTAGAAGAGTAAGAATTTTCTCCTTTGAAATGTTTTATATCCTATATGGATTTCTATGCGAATATTAATGTTGCAGTATCTTACACTCTTGAGGTCATCGACTAATGCTGTGTTTCTATGTTTAAAATTAATGTAACTTTGTAAATTACTGGCATTTATAGATTTAAAGTCACATAATGTATATTAAACAATTTTTGATATTTATTTTTATGAATTATATTACAGAGAATATACAATATTTTGTCCACAACAAATTCGAATGTATAAAAATAAAAATGTCATCTGTTCAAAATAATTAAAATAATAGCAATGGATTTAACTATTTGAAATCTGATTTTGAGTGTATTTGTAGGAGAGACTACAGAACAAAATTTTTATAATTTTACCTGAAAATGAAAATTGGCTTACTTCTGGCTTGTGGTTATAATTACTGTTAGGCAAAAACGGTCAAATAGGCCAATCCATATAGTGATGATTTTGCTTTAATAGTTTATTCGTTTAGTATTGACGTGACATAAAACACGTGTTCTGTAATGGACGTAGCGACGGTATGTATGAACTTCACAAGTCTCCGCGATTGTCTAACGAATGTACCTGGACATGCTCTTTTGATTTCGCTATAAACTGTCTGGACACTAATACGCATTTGTACACAAATGTGATATAAATCTAATTTTAATATATAACATGATTCCGACCTGTGATAATTTACACCGCGTACTAATGGCTTTTAACTATTGGAATCTTATTTTGTTAATCGATCTGTAATGTATTAATAAGCTTGTGTATTTTATAATATCGTTTTACTGTACGTGTTTTGTAGTGGTATTCATAGTTTAATGTTTTATTCCTTTAAATATACCATGTAGTAGGCTCCAAAACATATGTCTAATTAAATACTTGAAACAAAATTTCCACTTAAAAAATAAAATTCCGGGCAGGCGTAGCCACGCGGGAATTAGTTTAGTTTCTATCTGCCGCACACAAACTTCAGTGACTTAGTCAAATTTCGGCTGGGTGCAGCTGTAAAAGGTGGTTGAGGAGGGGGCGGGGGCAGTTTTTCTTTTACTTTCAATCTGCCTAACATAACAATTCAAATCCCGAGTGAAAGCGAAACAACGGTAAACTTTTATGTTTACTTTCAGTATTATATAACATTCAAATCAAAATTTCGCGTGAGCGATGCATATCTATTTATAAATTAAGTGTCCGCCCCCCCTAAGTATATTTAAATATGGCACTGAGTTTTTTCAGATATCCAGCATACGCATTATCTTTGAACTTTACACAAATCCTCCCATAAAAAAATAAACAGTAGACCAGATTTACTGATAGGATGCTCAACAACGCACGGTTCTATTTGATTACCGCATTAAAATTAGACTAGTGAATTCGCTCAAAGAAAACCCGTAGTTAATCACTCATTGCTTGCCTCGAATAGGGTAAGATCAAAATGTAGGTTAGGTATTTAGTAGAGTAGTGTTTTCTGCCTTAGGGCACCAAAAGCAGTACATTAACGCTTGCACCCATACCGTGAGCCGTAGCAGTAAATTCGTAGCATTTAACGTAGTAAATTCGTAGCATCCACACGAGAGAGTATCGTGTTGTAACTTATAGTGAGGCGTGCTCTTCCTTGAAATCAAATCAGGCTCCAGGGTATTAATTGAGTGCGAGCTGAATGACTGCGTATGAATATAAATAACATCACAGCGCTGAAATAACTGGGAATAAAATGCATGTTTCAGATAAAATTTTGCAGCCACACTCACCCTTCTTTCTTCTTCCCTGGCTGCTCGCAGGTGGGCTTCGATAGCTTCCAGGTCGATCTTCGGCATCGCTGTCTCGATGTTGTACACGTCGAACCCTCCTGGTTAAGAAACACATTTCATCAATTCCTTTATTATTCCATAATATAACTATAACTATATATGTAACATCAGTGTAGACGCTGACTCGGTCATTTTATTCGTGTACCGAACATGTGTAAGTGTGAAATTTATGAAATTGTTAATAATGTATGTAAAAAAAAAATTCGACGATTCTTGCACTTATCCACGTAAAACAGAATATATTTTAATAAATTAAGTGATCACAAATGTAAGAGTTACGTAAAAGATATACGGGATAATTTTTCGTATTTAAACTTACCTTCGAACATGCCAGTCAATGTTTCCTGTAATAAAATACATCCTGTTAAGGGGAGTGATATTTTTTCGTAAGTTGATTTCAAAGGTGCTCAGTTTACCATGAATTATTTATACAAATTAGTGCGATGTACACACGTAGTGTTGGAATTCGTCAATTTAAAATGAATAAATGATTAAAAAGACATTTGAAACATTTTTCAGAAATTCTAACAATTAAAAATGCTACAAATGCGTAAAAACTGGTACAAAATAGTTATAGCAGGAATAAAATAAAATAACTTACTGTTTAAACATAACTTCCACTATTTTATACAACAAACAGGTTTATTTGCTACCTTTAATTAATGACCTTACGTGGAGCGGTGATTTGCTCATGATTATGTATCAAAAGACACTATTATCTTAACTTGCATCGCAAATTATATTTGTGTGTTTATGTGTTTGCCAAGTTGAAAGTACAGTGAATAGATTTTTGTATTCGGGAAATAATTGACAAATATAAACAGTGGTCCATTAAAATATTTATTTTTATAGTATGTTTAAATATTTTATGGATTGAGACTAGGTGGCAATGTGTTGTATAATTTTATTGCAGAATATTGTTATTGTTCATATACTGTAACAGTATTGCAAGAGTAGAATTTGTCTTTGGCCCGTGTTGAATATCATTAAGATTGTTTATATTTACCCGTTTTTGTATACTTTAAATATGATTCCGAATGAACGAAAACGCTTCTCAGAAACGATAATAAAGTAATTTACAGGGGGTGTACACCGAAGAGAGCCGACTGGACGACTTATTTTGGGTGCATCATTCACCAACAACATTATAAACAAAAATTATTTGTTGAAAAAAAGTGATTGTTTTTCATTGTACATAATACATAGGACACAATTAGATAATACATAAATAAAATATTGAATAACATAAACAAATATTAATTACAAGTTTAATCAACACACAAGTAAAGTTGTAGGCGATGTCGGTAAACGATTGAAATAAAAAGGCCAGCTCATTTTTTACGTCTCAATTTATTAACTGGATAACTATAGTAGGATTTGGCTCTAATAAACAGCAAATCCCGCATATGTAACTATTGTACTACAAAAATTTTGATTATGTTTATTTATATGTAGAAGATATGTGTCAAGCGAGCGCGAGGTAATAAATAAGTAATACAATTAAATTACTTTTACAGATGCTGTGATTGATCGAAACTTCGTAGCTCAGATGGTAAGATGACTGCTTTCCAAGATACAGAAAGCCGGAACGAATCTCTGCGCTGCCAGTGTTTTTTGAGTTCATGGGAACCTTTCTATAATTGACTAGCGAATCGGCCCGGCTTCACCCGGTAACAATTTAGATTTTACAGCGATACTTTGAAAGACAAAAATGGTAACTGTGGGTCATCCTTAAGAGATAAACATATGCTATCGTGGACTTTTCTGTAGTACATGAATTTGATGTATCTCTTATGGTTTAGTCAGCGCAAGTCATGTAAGCGCCCTAAATGTGGTTTTTTACGACTTTATTACAAACGGTTCGACATTTCTCTACTATCCTTACACCAAAACCTTCCTCAAGAAGTCTCTAAATTATGTTGAAAACCGTATCAAAATCCATTAAGTAGTTTAGAAGTACTAAGCGAATACACAGACAGACGCGGATAATCGACTTTGTTTTATACTATTTAGACATGATACACTATATGGCATCACTTAGACCATACACATGGTCTATGGCAATGAGGGAAATGAGACAATCGACTGATACGCTTCCTAGCAGATGATCCCAGAAACAACGGCTGCCTGGCGGTGTAGCCAAACTGTAAATTTCAAATTTGTTATTACGACGGCGCCTGTCTTCGACGTCACCATTTAGTGGTTCGTTGGTTAACATGGCAGTGTCCACTACTAAGAATAGATATAGGGTAGAGTGATTTAGAGCTTCTGCGCATGAAGCAAGGATTGACGTCACGACTTCTAAGTTTAGGCAAAACAAAGTTTTTGTATGTACTTGTAATGTCGAACTTTATGCTACAGTTGACGTTATTAAAATGTTCTCGTTAGTTGATGCACTTGATTTGAATGATTCAGGTTTTTAAGAAACGGATCGTAAAGTAAGAAGACATTATACACTCGGATACCGTTTCAGTTTGCGTTTAAATATTGCAGTGTAAGTTGACGCTGTAGAGCATGGACACCGAGGTTAATTTTATGTAAAATAATAAATGTAATACTATTTTACACATCATTTCATTTCTACAAACAATGGCCACAACTTGCTGTACTGTAAATTATATATAAATATATGTTAAATGAGGAAAGTAACATTTCATAAGTAAGTAGAAAGTAAAAATGAAAACGATTTTAAATTAGCAAACCTCTATAATTCCTTTAAAACTATGTCACATTATTAATTTGATATTGTAGTAGTTAGATATGTTTGCAATTTCAGCCATACTCTTTTGAGTGCGTTTTAATAATGATCATACAGAATTTATTTGAACAAGAAACTCCAGGAGGTTATTACTTACAAAAATATACGACGAAAACTTACGTACTTATTTTATATCAAGTAAGTTGTGCGCCACCTAAACTCAAGTTTTGAAATCCTTTTAGTTAATAATTAACAATTTTGTGAGCAGTAATTTATATAACAGAGATTTGACACCTCTGAAAACGTGGCTAGTAGTGTCATGCCCTCTCATTAAGTAAATAGGGGTTACCACCCTATGTTTCCAGGAAACTTCGTAACACTAAGCTGTAAAACATTTCGCAAGACATTAATCAGAATGTCTAAATTAACAGGTATGGCGGTCTTGTCGGAACACTCTCAGGTGAACAATTTTCAAGAAGTTTCAAAACGGAAGGTGAGTGACCACACAGTAAGGCCACACACAAAAAACAGGACTTCTGACCGAACAATACACGAGTTAAAAACATACACGCCCGCTGTTTTTTTTTAAACGTGCAAAGAATTATGTGCAGGGTGTCAGTCCAGGTGAACTGAATCAATGAATGATTATGACATGTTGATGTATGAAGAATTACTAAGGTGACACACTGGTAAATAAGTTGTAATGTACTGTAACTTCAAAAAGAACACAGGGAAGAAAATAGTGTAGTAAATGAATGCATTTCAACACTATGCACACCAACTGTTGCAAACGTAGGCGCACTAACCAAACTGTAAACATGAATTGCTGTATTGTGAACAAAATGATACCCCAGTTATGCGGCATTTGATTGAGGCTCAGGTTTACCTTTCCCACTGAGAAATTAGACTTTTACAGTAATGAAATGCTGACATTTTAACAGGCAGAAACCTTCTTAAATATAATATCTACGTCTCCTCCAGTATGTTAACGGGTAATGCAAAAACTTGAAAAACAGCAACACTGCATAATCCCAAATAAAACTCCAGGAGCGATAAACATTTTAAAACATACTGTCATAGGAAAATAAAAATGTGCATATTGACGAAATGTAAATTTATTTTAAGTGGTAAATATGTTGCGATTAAATTGCAGTAAACACGAGCTACTGCAGAACAGCCTTTAAATGTAAAAACGAGCAGTTTAGTGGGTACTGCCACGTGCCATGCTCCTCAAGACAGGTACTGTGTGTGTTGTCTACCTATCAGGCCACTCACCATCTGCTTTGATATGCCAGCATGGATCCCTCTTTGTTTTTTGGGGCCGCTGTAGTTTAGTGGTCAGACTACACGCCCCCACCTAGGCGAACCGGGCTCGATTCTAGGCGGGCTCGCTCCTGGATTTTCGCACGTGGGAATCGTCTCGGACGAAGCCGCTGGTCGGCGGGTTTTCTCGCGGATCTCCCGTTCCCCCTGCCTTTGCATTCCGGCGCTGCACCACAATCGCCTAGCTTCACCCTGGTCGATTCTCAAAACCTCGATGTTAAGAGTCGCTCAAATCTCTCTCTACGAGCGGAAACATGGCCAAAGCAATAAGCAACGGCCAATAAACTGTTCAGCTCTTCGCATCTAGCCTGTTGCGGGCGATAATTTCGCTGCGTAATTTCACCGCGTGGGGAGAGTGTAAAGTGGGTGACTGCGCACCTTAGCCGCGCGCTCTACCACGTTTCTGCTGCAACTCTCGAAGGTCGTCTGTGTTGGGTGTGCGGGGTTTTCAATCACCCGGAGGCCGGGCCCTGTGTGGCCGCCTTGCTAATATAGCAGTCTCCACGCCAATTACAACGGACACTGTCGTCATCAGAGCCGAAATGGTGGGTGCGGGGGTGGCGTGTCCCTTTGACCGCGGCCGGGGCAAATGCAGTGTGAAATGAGAAAATGGCCAAACTGCGTCTGCTTTCCCTCCTGCGGGGAAATACATTTCGCAATTCCCGTTCGGAGACTCTGCGTGCGATGCAAGGCTGCTGCGAAATGATTTATCGGCAGGGAGAGACACCATATAGCTAAACGTTTAACCATCGTAACTAAGAGCGACCGAAATAATTCATTAGGTTCACGCAAATTTCCATATCTAAAATTGCAGTTTTGTTAGTTAATTTATAAGTATACGTCGTATGTTTGTCTGAGCTTCATGGAGAAAGAAATGAAATTTGTAAAATATATGCGGGTAAAATTTTGCATATCATTTCTTTGTGAATTGCCTGAAAGTAATACAGGGTTCAGCTTGATGTCGTCGCCAGTAAAAAATGACTAGGATAATAAGGAAGAATACGCCAAATATTCTCATTTACGTATATATTAAAAAAATCTCAGTGAAGTATGTTGCCTAATGTATTAATAATGTATTTGAAAGAAAAAAGAAACGCAGTTGTAGAAATCCTAACATCTCTGTGTTCCCTGTGGCTTCGGGTGACAGAAGTGTATAATACTGAAAAGTAGTGCTTAGTAATGTCTGTCAGATACATCCAGGTGCCACAGGCCCTGCAGCAGGGAGCTTAGGTCACTTAAGAATGTATCTCAACCATCCAGATGACAGTCTTGTGTTGGGATCTACACCGTGTGACTACGTAAAGAAAATATTAAACGGGGTCCTTAATTCTGTTGTCTTGCAAATTAATGCAAATTTTACAGGTGGTTATCTAAACAATAAATAGTTTTATACTGCAGGGCACAGACAATCAGACACGAGGCAGGTTCCCAGATGATCACATAACCAGTCAGCTATCGAGTACTTTCACATCAGTGATGCCTCCACATTTCGTTTCTGTGCTCTTTGATAGAGCTGTATATTATAACTGTGATAGCGATAGTAAGAGTATTGATACGAAACCATAGACTAAAGATGAAGTAGGCAGATTATTCGTCTTCTCCGCATGTACCCTACAATAACATACCCCAAAAGGAACACAATTGTCAAAGCCACTTGGTCAACAGTGTTGAACGCGTTTGTTTATATCTAAATTTTAAAATCACAAGCATATTTATATGAATTAAATCCTTTTATCAATTTCACTTTAATCAGAAGGCATTACAAACTGGTTAGAGGAAGAATGATACATCTCAAAGTTCTTGTTTACATATCAGTGTTGTAACCTCAAATCCAATCCATGCCGTCTATGCTAGACGTGTTGGCAGAAAAGCAGTCCAATGTTGGGGCATGGGGATACGCTGTGCGCAGCTAGCTCACCGAGTGACGGGCTCTTGAGCTGAGACCCCTCGGTGCCCGACGTCCCTCAAGAGTGAAGCGGAATGAGATCATAAAATGTAATTGGTAGTGGACTGCAACGTCCTGGAAAACGCAAGCACACCGAGAAAAATCCTCTGGCCAACAGCAATGCCCGACACGATTCTCGAGAGCGGAAATCTGGGTTCGGGAATCGAACCAGTAGCGCTTTTGTAAAAGGTCGGTGGGTTAGGCACTTGTTTACCACAGTCCGTAAAGTTGGTAACGACGAAGGAAAAGTAGTCCCATCACTTAATGTTGAATGAAAAGAGCTGGGTGAAAATTTGGGAATACTGCATTATTTATTTTGTTTTTTTTTTGTATTTGTTGATGCACCTAGGTGTAAGAATGAGTAAATATGTAAAATATTTACTTTTCTAATAATTTCACAGTCTCGCTGGCGCATGAATAAAGTGATGAGGCGCATGAATAAAGTGATGAGGCGCATGGCATAGTTAATTTTACACATTGTGACAGAATACAAAAAGTGAATACAACTAGGTCTTAAAGGGAACTGCCAACCGGCCACCAGCTGCAAAATATTAATATAAAATTTGTAGTATAACATCGTTAAAAATTTAATTAAAATGCAAAATAAGTGTAAAAATAACTTGCTCTTACTTTTATTTAATAGAATTATATGCATTTTAAACATAAATTATGTATCAAACAAATTTCAATACGTTGTACGTGCACAACATTTACTTTCAGTTGTAGTGTTTCTAGAAATGTTAGGAACACCTCAAAGAAACTTATTTGAAGTCAGGCAATTTGTTCGCTTGCTATTAGAGTTTAACTTATTCCTATTTAGAATTAAAATTTTGTAATTAATTAAATAAAATTATAGTCGAACCACTTAAAATAATTTACATAAAAGATCTTTATCTTTGTCTAATGACATCAACAATTAACTCTAACTGTAGCCAAATATTCTTACTATGCAAAAGTTTGAAATTTTATGGCAAAACATGTAAATTAGAAATCCCCATAATATCCGTAATTAAATTTTGCAAATTAAAATGCTATATTTGTTTTACTTTCATTGGACTACTATTTGATGTAATATCAACGAATTATAAAATACCGTAAAAATATAGAAAGTCATTTTTGGCACTTGAACGACCTTAAACTGAACTCACCGAGTATCTCGGCGGGTGACCTGGTCTTCGCGGCGGGGACAGACCTCCTGCTGGCGAGGTCCCTGCCGCCCTTGNCACCGTCCACCGCCGCCGCCGCCTCCGCCGACGATACGAAGCAGCTGCTGCGGTTCTTCCGCGCGGCCTGGCCGCCAGTCACCTCCACCTTCTCCTTTATCCGCGGCACCGCTGAGAAGTCCTCGTCCTTCTCCGCATCCTTCGCCGTCTGCTCCTCCTTGCAGGACCCCTCACTCATGTCGATGACCTCCTTCGCCGTCTGCTCCTCCTTGCAGGACCTTATAAGCACGCCGATGACATCCTTCACCGTCTGCTCCTCCTTGCAGGACTCCCCACTCACGCCGATGACCTCCTTCGCTGTCTGCTCCTCCTTGCAGGACCCTCCACTAACGCCGATGACCTCCTTCGCTGTCTGCTCCTCCTTGCAGGACCCTCCACTAACACCGATGACCTCATTCGCCATCTGCTCCTCCTTGCAGGACCCCTTACGCACGCCGGTGACATCCTTCGCCGTCTGCTCCTCCTTGCAGGACTCCCCACTCACGCCGATGACCTCCTTCGCCGTCTGCTCCGCCTTGCAGGACCCCTTACGCACGCCGATGACATCCTTCGCCGTCTGCTCCTCCTTGCAGGACTCCCCACTCACACCGATGACCTCCTTCGCCATCTGCTCCTCCTTGCAGGACCCCATACGCACGCCGATGACATCCTTCGCTGTCTGCTCCTCTTTACAGGACCCTCCATTCACGCCGATGACCTCTTTCGCTGTCTGCTCCTCCTTGCAGGACCCCTTACGCACGCCGATGACACCCTTCGCCGTCTGCTCCTCCTTGCAGGACCCTCCACTTGCGCCAATGATCTCCTTTGCCCCGGAGAGGTAGGCGTCGACGAGCTTCCCGGGGTCCATCCCGGGGGCGGGCGGTGGCGACGGTGGCGCCGGGCAGGCGGCGTCGCAGTTGAAAGCGGCGTTGCCCTGCGCCGACGCGTCCGCCTCCCCGCGGACCTCCGCCTCGTGCTGCTTGACGCCGTCGTCCTTCCTCGGCACGTTGAGGTCCTTCCCTACCGCGGGACCCTCCTCGCCCTCGTCGGCTGGCGGAATATCGAACTTGGGCTTGTCGTAGAACGCCTTCTGGAAGTTCTCCACGCTTCCCAGGTGGTTCACGCTGTCGATCTTCAGTTCGGACCGATCCTCGTCTTCTTCGTCGCCGTTGTTGTTGTTATTGTTGTTGTTATTGTTGTTGTTGTAGATGTTGTCGACGTCACCGTCTTCGTCCTCCGAGTCGGAAGGGTGCAGCTGGTGCGCGAGGTGCTGGAAGCCGGGGTAGTTGGGGTTGACGATGCCGCGGGTGGGGACGAGCGCCTGCTGGCAGCAGTTGCCGTCGTCGGACAGCGAGTCGGAGTCGCTGGGGTCGTCGTCGTCGTCTTCGTCGTCGTCGTGGCCGAAGCAGCGGTACTCGTCCCCCTGCGGCGACGCATCCAAGGAGCTGCTACAACTCTGCTGGGCCTCTGCGAACAACAAACACGACATATCTACACACCTCGATCGCAAACACACACTTTATGCCATAGGACTAGTGGGGAATGTCTAAAAACAACTTCTCAAATTGATAGAAACGTCTACGTCTTACCGGGGATTCAAACTCGAATCCTCAATGTGTAAAGGAATTCTAGTAACCTTCGCCTCAGAGGACACAAAAGGACCTAAACGAAGTTGACTAATACGAGCACCAAATATTCACTAAGCATGCGAAAATGTAGTCGTTACGGTGTAGTAGATCAAGTTTGGGCGGCTCTTAAGGACCCATTTCGCTATAACTTTTTATTTCATTATATATGAAAGAGATTTACTATGGACCACACACACACGCGCATATATATATATATATATATAAATAAATAAATATATATATATATATATATATATAAATAAATATATATATATATATATATAGGTTTATTTGTAGTCAAATGATTATAAATTTTAAAATATAGCACCTGAAACTTGAAAATTTCGGAACATGGGAGCCCTAGTTTCTATGTTCCTAGTTAGCTTTGCCAACTAAATAACATATCATGTATTCTACACTGGAGAGCCAAAAAACTGGTATAGGCGTGCGTATGCAAATAACAGAGGTATGGAACCAATCAGAGTAACGCGATGTGGTCGGCAGTGCCTATATAAGACAACAAGTGTCTGGCAAAGTTGCTAGATCGGTTACTTCTGTTACAATGGCAGGTTATCAAGATATAAGTGGGTTTGAACGTGGTGTTATAGTCGGCGCACGAGAGATGGGACATAGCATCTCCGAGGTAACGATACAATTAGGATTTTCGTGTACGACCATTTCATGAGTGTACCGTGAATATCGGGAATCCGGTAAAACATCAAATTTTTGACATCGCTGCGGCCAGAAAAAGATCGTAAACGAACGGGAAAAACGACGACTGACGACAATCATTAAACGTGACAGACGTGCAACCCTTTCTCAAATTGGCACAGATTTCAATGCTGGGGCATCAACAAGTGCCAGTGTGCGAAATATTCAACAAACCATCATTGATATGGGCTTTTGGAGCCGAAGGCCCACTCGTGTACCGTTGTTGACTGCACGACACAAAGCTTTACGCCTCGCCTGAGCCCGCCAACACCGCCATTGGACTGTTGATGACTGGAAACACGTTGCCTGGTCTGACGAGTCTCTTTTCCAATTGTATCGGGCGGATGAACGTGTACGGGTAAGGAGACATCCTCATGAATCCATGGACCCTACATTTCAACAGGGGATTGTTAAAACTGGTGGAGGCTCTGTCATAGTATAGGGCGTGTGCAGTTGGCGTGAAATGGGACCCCTGATACGTCTAGATACGACTCTGATAGGTAACAGATACGCAAGCGTCCTGTCCGATCACCTGCACCCATTCATGTCCATTGTGCATTCCGACGGAAGTGGACAATTAAAGCAGGACAATGCTTCACCCCACACATCGAGAGTTGCTACCGAGTGGCTCCAGGAACACTCTTATGACTTTAGACAATTCCATTGGCCACCTAAATCACCAGACATGAACATTATTGAGCATATCTGGGATGCCTTGCAACCTGCTGTTCAGAAGAGATCTCCACCGCTTCGCTATCCTATGGATTTGCTGACTACCCTGCAGGATTCATGGTGTGAATTGCCCTCTGCATACCTTCAGACATTACTCGAGTCCATGCCACGTCATCTTGCGGCACTTCTGCGTGCTCGCGGGGGCCTTACACGTTATTAGGCAGGCGAAACAGTTTTTTTTGGCTCTTCAGTGTATATTACATACACAACATGTAACTTCAGTATCAAGGATATTTAACAATCGGTACTGGGGTACTAGCATTCTGAATCTATTTTAAAATGTGTCTTGAGGTTTTTGCCAGCGTTTTTTTTTTCGTCCGGGAGAAAATAATATTAACAGTTATTAGTTTCTCTTGTACGAATATAAATATGATTTAGAAAAAAATTAATACCTGTTCTAAAATAGATTCAGGATGCCAGTATCCGAGTACCCATTGTTAAATATCCTTGTAACATTTTGTGTACATGATATAGCATATCACATGACATGTGATTTAGTTGCCGAAGTAAATTAGGAGCACAGAAGCTTGGGCGCCCATATTCCGAAATTTTCATCTTTATGGTGCTATATTTTGAAAACTATAATAATTTTACTACTATGTGGTCTATAACTAATCCCTTTCAGATAAGGAAACAAAAAATTATTTTGAAGTATGGCTTTAACATCGAGATATTGAGAGCCGATGAGGGTGAAGCGAGCAGAGTGTGAAGCAGCGATGGCATGCAAGGGCGGGAGAAATGGGAGATCACCGAGAAAACCTACAGACCGGCGACATCGTCCGGCACAATTCCCACGTGCGACCCCGCCGGGAAGTGAACCCGTTTCGGCTTGGTGGAAGGCGAGTGATCTAGCCAATGCGACAACCGCGGCCCCAGAGGTTAATGGGGGAACGTCTTAAGCGGCCCGCCTGCCTGGAGCTTTTAACCGCGTTTGAGGCCGAGAAGTTTCTGAGCGATAAGGGCGACACTGCCACGCGCTACAAGTGCGCCATCGCCGCTACGCGCAGGGCTCTGAATTGGAGTGCAGTGTTCTAGTTGTGCTGCGTGTTTCTACGGGACTTTTAGCGGTGACCATATAATTTTCTTCTTGTAAAGTCTGTAGCAATGTTCAGTGCACGCCCCTCGATTACTTCTGCGTATATATAACGCGTATATTGTGGGATACAGCGCTTTGAAAAAACTGTTTTTAACTATGTTGGAGTGTTCGAAATAGTGTTTCTAATGTGTGTGACATCTTGAAAGTAACCGACAGTCGTACTCTGAAGTTTGCGTTCTTTTTGTAGACTACCACAATGGATACAGGTTTAGTAGTTTCGTAAAAAATCCTGGATTTCGGACAAACTCCAGCGCAGTTCAAGCACCAGGCAGGCAGGCCCCTTAAAAATTATCCGAAATCGACATAGATGTTAGTGTGTAACCCAGGATTCGAGCCCAGAAAATGAGCCTTTGTAACCTCTGTCACAGAACTCGCTCAGGACATAGAAGAAATTGTTCCTTCTGGCCACTAAATGCAAACATTTTTTTTAAAGCAATCTCCAAAAACTGCGATTACATTTCATAGCGTGATTTTAAAGATTCCTCGAAGTAACTAATGCTTTCTCTTTTCAATGTGAATTATTTTATTTCGGTATGTGAGTAAGTTTTTACTATTTGCACGTCCCAGAAACACCAACTTGTGATTTCGACAGGTTATCGTGTGAAAAATATGTCGTGTAAAATTATTTTATGGTAGAAAATAGTACTTGTATATAATTTCTACTAGCTGAAAAGCGTTTTGTACAAATGTAAAATAATGAATTTTTCTATGACCGGGATTCTTGATTTTTTATGTTGCCAAACACAAACGGCAAAAAATTTCTGTACTTGTTGCAAGCACATTTTTGGAAACTAGCTGTCAAAGATTTTCTCGTAACTCTACACCTGAAATATTGTACATTTACAACACATTATTTTTTGAAAAAAAAAAAAAAAAAAAAAAAAAAAAAAAAAATTTACGTAGCTCAATGTTTATAATAAACTTGAAGTCTACAACAGTCGCTTTTTAAAATTAGCTGTTAGTTTTTACACATTTTACACGAAGGTTTTGAGAAATTTACACTAATTAATCTTCAGCGTTACAAAAATGTATTTGGCAAATAGTTTACAAAGAATTCCTCGTACTAATACAAACTTTTTTTTTTACTGTGCAACTGTTTCCGACGTGAACGATACTGAACACACGCATTTAGGCAATAAGGTATACTCTAAAATCGTGGCAAAGCTGTTAATTTTTTTAAAAAGCGTTCCAGAAACGGGAAATAATTTCCAGGAAGCTGCACTTGGACAGTGGGTGATATACTGAGACGTAACAGTCTGGCGCAAAAATGTCAACAGGACTAAATCGCGGACGTGTTCGCAGTGAGAATGAACGGAATTGGTGCAACACTGACGTGAGCGTTAGAGCGCGACCAAATGCTGCGCTGTTCGGTTCGCCGCTTTCCCCACCGAGCGTCGGGAAACCACAGGCCACTTCAAAGGACCTCGCCGGTTGACGAAGTTACTGTGGTTTAATGGCAACTGTGCGATTGAGTTACGTTCATAATTTAAACTGGACTTTGTTCATTGCATACATCGAGTGCGAAATATTACCATGGGGAGTATTAACAAACAAAAGGGGGAAAAAAAATTAATATATAATCAGTTCACAAAATGAAATATGTGAAGACATATTACATAAACATGAAATATATTATTGTATGTAATATATTTAGATATAAATGTATCACACACAGTATTTCTAAATTAGACCGACGAACTTCGACAGCGGGTTAATCACGAAAAAAATAAGGCGAAAACATATACACGATCTATAGTCTAAAATTAACCGTAAGGACGGTACACATCTTTGAAGTTGGACGTAAAGAACTAATTTATTACAACTCTTGGATATGTAATACTGAGTGCATGGATAATGTGCAAATTTAATTGTGACATGATGATTGATAATCAATATTTTAAATCCCAAGTATGCTACCGCATCGTGGAGATTAAGGCAAAATAAGGGTAATAAATGTAATTATGTCCATTAAATAATTTTCTGACAGCGACATACAGGTGTTGTGTTGTTTACAGATCTTTGTTCCGTTACAGGTTATCAAGACAGCCAATGTTCCGTCTTAAATATTTTATCCTTTTTTTTGTAATAAAGTAGTGTTTCAGGTACAACTTCAAATACGTGTACTACGCCTTGGACTCACTTTAGACCGTAAGTCGTGTGTGTTTTCTCCTTATATTTTTTTTTGTGATTAACTCAGAGCCGAAGTTTATCGGTAAAATTCCTTTATACAGTATTGTTCTAAACTCCACGTTCAAAAAAATTACCTATTATATAAAGTGATTTTTAAAGGAGACACACACTCTAGGAAATCGAGAATAAAAATGAGTTATTTGAAAAACGTTAGAAACTGCTATGTTTTATATCGAACGGTTCACCTGAGCGTGTTGTACCAAGGCAATGTTTTGTGTTACTTTAATGTATACATGCAAGTTAGGGCATAACAATAGATAAAAATGGCACCCCTAATTTCCTAACGAAGGTCGATGTATCGAAATATGTACGTTTTATTTTATACTCTTTGCCGAGGACGGAAAAAAACCATTGTTCTAAAAATTCCAAAGTTGTTTGTTCTTTTGTGCTGACTCACATTTATGTGGCTACTTTTTTGTCTCATCTTTTAGTTTCCTTAATTTTTTCGCGCCTTTATTGTCTGATTTGTATAAAAAATCCTGTTTTTCATATTATATATATTTTATTCTCGTCATTTGTTCCTGCAATATTAGTGATTTTTATGCATATTTTTATTGTTTTATGTACCGAACATCAGGTTGGTTTAAGCGTGTTTACATTTGTACAATATTTAATCCACTTCCTTTCTTCTTTCGTAAGTTTTTCAAAGCTATGATTCATAATGTTTGGTTAATTTAAAACAACTGGGTTAGTTGTAACCAAGTATTTATAAGTGGATATCTGTATGTATAGATGTTTGTATTAATACGGGAATTTGTTTCACTCAGTTACACTGGTTGAAACGTTTTTGTGAGAAAATGGCTTTGTAGGTTTTTTCTTTGTCATATATAGTTGTCATCATGGACATGGGGCATGGAGTACGTTAATTGCTGGAATTTACGAGCTTGTAGAATGATAATGATTCCTTCATGAACAGAGCAGTGGATACGATTATCCGACATGATACGAGTTTAATTATTTTTATAGCTCATGATTATTTTAAAACTGTATAAGAGATAAACTATTTTTGCTTCAGTTACTTAAATGTTAATTACCCTTCTTTAGAGAGTAAAATACATCCTTAAAAAATATTTCTTTTCACCAAATTTTGCATGTTCATAAATTATACAAAAAACAGTTTATTGCCTGCGATATTAATTTAAAAAACAGTTTTCTTATTCGCGAATGACCAGTAGCCAGAAAGCAAAGTACACTTTCTAAAAAAAGTTAATGCACATGTATGGAATTCTCTAACGATTTTATAAAGTTATTTAAAATGGTTCCTTCAAACTGAGATTACTTTTGATATTTGATCGTTTGCCATAAGCTACATTTTTTTCCAGAAAAGCATTTATTTAATTCAAAAAGGAGTTTGCATGTATCTAGTTCCCTTAAATTTTTTCGTAGAAATTCAAAGTAAAAATTGCCAGAAGTAAGAAATTCCCCTAATTTGTTTTTACCCAAAATTTGAAGTTACAAATTTTTTTATTTATTAAATTTGTTGGTTTCAACTTAAATCATTTTCATTACAGAATTTGATAACACTTTTACTATAGAGAACTTTCAGAATACTAAATAGCCCTACACCTGTTTGTCATTCACTCGTTGATACTTTTGTATCACTTGTCTACCGCCACCACAGTCCGGTTTTCTTGTACAAAGAATTTTATGCCACCAATGTCTGATCCTCGATATTTTTGTATGTAAAATGTTTTGGATATAAATGCTGGCCACAGCTGTTTAGTTTATGAATGACGTCTATATCAGCGGTAATGTAATTGTGCGTGTTTCCGAAATCTACAGCGCGATGGCAGCAACAAATACTATGTAACTGAAAAACTGGTTCTCTGAGAGTTCACGTTTAACACGAAGGACTGATGGTATAGCAAGTTTGCAATGGCATTTTTGTTGCACACGTTTAATTCTTACACTATAATTAAATTTTTCACAACGAACATTGCCAAACGAAACCACCAAGATTGCATTCGCATTTGGATGCACATCAGACGCTAGAAAACTAAAATATACTTCCTCCCTACAGAATGTAAATCATTATTGAACAAGCAAGCATAGTGTTTTTGAAAATTTAATATGGTCAATTTCACATAACGAGTTGGAACTGCTACGGTTATCAAAAACATCTATTCGTGTTATACCATTTCATACTTCATTCAAAAGGGCCACACTAGAAAAATTATATTATTAGTTCAGTTCTCGTAATGAGTTGCCAGGATTGTACAAAAATACCCCGAAATTGTTGTAAACTGCAATATCATGCAGCTCTTTTCTGTCACAGCTGTCAAAAAAGGCGAACTAGGAAAGCAACTGAAACAAGAATATTTGATAGTAGAAAGTACTACAAGTACCTTGTAATAGCGTTATTTACATATTGTAAACAAAGTCCCAATTCTCGTAAATTTACAACAGTTATTTCTAAAGAACATATATGTCCGTGGAAAAATATGCGATCGTTAATGTAACGTTGTGTTAAATTGACCCATATGCAAATTTTTATTATTTACTTTTTATGTATTTGCAAGATATAATATGATTTTCACATATATTATTTTTTATTAGCACATTAATTATATTAATTAGTATGTAATGACACTGCTTATTTAAATTTTGATAATTTTTATATTTTATCGTAAACACATTTATATGTCTTTCCAGTCTGTAATTTTCGTAATATCTTTGTGAGCAGTTATTGATCCGTTGTCATGGTAACTTAGTGACGTGTTTAGTTATTTTTGCCTCTTACTCTCTCGTGATTGGTCAGTTGTAGACGGCGTTATTTAATTTAATGTTTGAAAGGAATTTTTAGCCATCTTGGTGTTCAAAGACATGAAGCTAGCCCGCGTGGGTTTGGCACGTATGGTTTTTAATTAGATAATGTTACAAGGACCCGAGTTCAAACCTGAAAACAGGCTGTCTCGACGGAGACGAAGACGCGAGGCAAGTTTAAGGAGAAAGCAGGCCTGTAGCGGTCGCTGTCCGCGTATATTTTCAGGGTAATTAGTTCGAACTACAGTGTGTGCTAAAATGTGCTGGGACTGTAATGGCACTACAGGCCCGACCGAGACCCTGAATAGGGAAGCCCGCTATGAGAGGTCCTGCCGCATCCAGGGGGATGCGACTTCCAGCAACGAGTTCAACAGGAACACCTAGAACTTTGAGAAAATTTTTTTTAAGAAGCACAGACGAAATTATTTTTTTTTATCAAGTTGAACTGACTCCGAATTAACTTGACAACGGTCACCCTGCAACCCAATATAACACTCTTAAATACCTGAGATAGTTTGGAACTAAGAATTAAAACAATTCATTTATACTCCTGGAAGATAAAATTTTTTCCAATGCCAAATTTAAAATGGAACACCCCAGTGAGGAGAGATGCTAGAGTTGCTGAGGCCGCACATAAGATCTAGTCTGCAAATAAATTACCTCATTCCTGTCATATTCAACCTGCTTGAAAGAAAAATAATTTAATTCCACATTTTTCTGGCCACATCTCTGCTGAGTAATCATTTCAAGTAGCGGTAGATATTTTACTAGCAATAATTTTGGTTGTTCTGCATTTGAATTATTTTTGTTGTTATTGATGAGTGTTCTTCTGCCAAAGACTTAAGTGCTTTAGTGCTCTGTTACATATGGCACTACGCGGGCCTAATTATCTCCACTCCTACACGTACACATGTAGTGGCGGCAGCCGAGCTAACTAGCAGTTATGTTACATTTACTTGAATGCTATTACGTGAAGAATTGTTGTTAACAATAATGAGGATACGAATTAACATTATTTTTATATCTAATAAATGTGATTCAAAAGCAGAGCAGCTAGCGGCCAGATGCCAGAGTAAAATCTGCAATTTATGCAGAAACATAACAAATTCTATGCGATTATTTTCCAGCTCAGTGTATCTCTTCCATTTTCAGTACATTATTTGTTGACTTACGGAGGTCAATGTTCTTTCTTAATGACAGTGTAACGATCCCTGAATACTTTTAAAAATTAAACCACTGGTGTTGACACATTTTATATATGACATAAAGATATTATCTTATAAGTTGTAACCAGGGAGAAAAAAGCAAGAAATTTGTCTTGCCAATGCCCAGTGAAAGGTGAAAAAACGAACCAGCACAAAGTATTTTTAGACGCCGTAGTACACTGTAAGGCAGAGACAGTTTATTTTTGATGTGCCCGTCGACTGTGGCAACAAACTCCGGCAAGAAAAACTTTCCTTCAGTATTTATTGACTTTCCCCCGTTTAAACTCTAAACGTATTTTTAGGTGATTGAACACAAACACGAGCTAAACTAACTGGCTTAAAAGCCCCCAATTCTGGGATGTAATATTTTCAGGCTCTGAACCAACAGGTTAGAAAGTGGAGCTGTGGCCATAGATTTCGGTTTTAGACTGCATATAATTGTATATTAATGGAAAATATGCATTTATTTTTGAAAACAGAGATCAACCACTATCTACGCTTTCCACTTCTTACAGTTTTATAAATCCGTAAAATTCCAGGCAATAATTGTTTACAGTTGTGGTTAGTTTTTATATAATCTATGTAGGGAAAATAGTTAAGTTGTGGTTTTTAACAGTTTCTAACAGATTTCGGACAAAAAAACAACTCCAATATGAAAATATGATTATTCATTAAGAAATGTTGAGATTAATTGTCGCGGTATAATTATTAATAGTTCACTGCGCTTCAAGGTAACAAAATTAGGGTGTTTGAATTATAAACAAGATAAAGGGGACGTGGATCCTATGAATGTATAACAAGTGTATATACTGGCGTATAAAACGTTGCTTTGATGTTTTTTGAAGTCATGATAAGCGTAGCAACAAAAACGTTCACATTCTCTATTACTCAGCACAATTTTCAAATCCATTAACAAAACTTCTATAGACGGCTTTCTTTCCCAGGGATTAAATTCATTTGTAACTAGAGCATGGGCATTTTTAACATACCAATAAGAAGTTATTATGAATGATGTGTCCGACAAATTGTTGCTTTGAACATGTACTGAAGTAAACACAAGATATTGCACCAAGTTACTTTAATTACACTTGGAGAAATTTAAATCAATACTTGGCTCGTGCCAACACATGAGTTGAAAATATCCACATATCATATAATATGCACCTGAATAAAATAAAGTTCTTTACGGCCAGTTACGTAGGGGTGAACTGGATTTGCGGTGCTATGAGTGGGAGAAAGACAGCAGCTACTCACACCTTCTCTAACCGATAAATTTTTCAATTAGCTTTATTTCAGGGTGTGTATACTTTCCAAGAAACTCCGTAGAAACAGGAACTTGAACTGAACGCCAGGTCTGGAGTTGGAGTAAACGGATAATCTTTCAAGGCGCATACATTTCAGCGCTCTGCCTATGAAGCCTGCAGTCACTGAGTTTCAATGGGAAATCAATGTTAAATAAATTATTTCTGAAATCATCAGTATTAAAGTATGCTGTTTCAGATAAAGAAAAGTATTCAGCATATTTTTCTTAAAAAAATACTGTCACGTTAAAAAATTTCGGAAAAAAAAATTATTTGTTCAATATTTTTTTGTAAAATGTAAATTTAAATATTAAATTTAGGACAAAAATTAAACATAAAAATGGGTAATATTTTTGAACGTGGCAGTATTGCTTAAGAAGTGTCACATAGAATAATTTCAGTTTCAAACAGTTATATTAAAAAATTGGTGCATTAAGAAAGAATTTCTTTGACATCGATCCCCATTAAACTTTGTGTCAGCAAGAAGCGCCCTTAAGCTATTTGTCAACATGTAGTGTGGAGTATGTTAGTGTTTGTTTTCAATGGAGAGCTACAGACGGACAGAAAAGAGGAACGTTACCTGCTGCCAGGCAACTGATGACAAACGTCGGAAAAACATGCAGTCATGTTATACCGCCTGCAGGAGCGGCAACCTACACAACAATTGCGTGTAAATGGTTGCCTACTGTTAGACGTTTGCGCGACGCACATCCTGATAGCAACATTAAAGCTCGGTCTACGACGAACGTGTAAGAATAAAAATAAAAATGGTCTTCTTTGTGGTATAGTTTATGGTTATCGTGTTTGTAAACAGCTTTAACATACACCATGACAATAACCCGTGCCATGAAAAAAAACTCTTACATTTATTATGATACGTACAAGTTCGTTATGCACACATTTTTAATAGAAAATCAAGCCTAAAGCTTAATATTTGCTTCTGCGTGCACAATATTATGGATTAATTTACTGTGCAACACAACAGAAAGGTAAAGGGAAAATATGGCGTAATCTTTTAAGCCAGAGCGGTATATGTACGGGACGTTGCTCATTAAGTGCATATAATATTATAAACTCTACACACCGAAAAACAATCGTCCAACCCTCTCTTAGTGGGAAACATAATTTGTGGCTAGAATGTATTCCACCCTCTCAAACACCTGCTGGCAGTAACATCTAACGCAGGTCTGAAGGAAAAAAAAAGGTTGGCCTTTGCTATGGCTTGAGTTGTTTATCCGTGACTGAAATTGCAACATCTCGTCGAAAAAGGAGTCATTAGAAACGGGAGAAGTAGTTGAGTTGAGAATAGTTGATGGATGAATCCGCCTTGGCCTGTACTGAAGAACCACCATGGGCGAAAAAGAGAGAATGGTGGGCAGGGAATCAAACCCGAATGCGAGTCTACCTTGCTCGGTACAGGATGCCGGAGATGAACGAGCCTACTCCGGAAGGTGCCAGATAAGAGTTACTTAAGTACAACGTGCCTACTGCTCGGTACTGCAGATTGTTCTACATAATTACTCGGCAGGAGGGGGGGGGGACTGTGGCAATTTTTATAAAACTAACAACATTTACCAATTCCGAGACCGGCCAAGTTATTGGCTAGGGTTTTACGCGTTAAATTATTTTCGGCGTATCAAGGCCACTTCCCTAGATATCACAAAAAAAAAAAACATTTCTTGCCCATCTTCGCTGGGCCACATTCCTACAAAAGGGTACGTTTTTTTTTTAAATTTTATTACGCTGAACATCACGGGTATATTAAAATTCGCTCTCTCGTCAAAACTATAAAAAAATTCTCTTATTAGTTTACTTCCACATGCTCTCTTGTAGCATGGTCCTTTTCCCCAAAGTGCATAAAGTTGTTTGGTTTGAGAGCTGTAGTGTAAGGTAGTTGGGACAGGACTAAAAACATTTAACTTGTTAAACCCTATCTTTTGCTCGGGCTGTCCCACACAAGGCAGCGTCCTTGAGGCCACTGCCTATCGGCTGGCAGCTGCGAAATTTAAGTAGGAAATTTCATGTTATAGAAATTTCTCCTTAGTGTGTTAATTTTGAAGATAGGAGTTTCAAACAAAAGAAATAGCCAGTTTATAAAAAAAGTACAGACAACACATCTATATTGAAAATATACGCTAGTAGGAATCTTCTCTTAAAAAAAATTTGTGATGAGTACATTTTGTTTTAAACGCCTGTCTTTAAAACTAACGCACTGAGGCGAAATTTCCTTAAGATGGGATTTCCTATTAAAATTTTGCAGCCGCTAGCCAGTAGGTATTGCACTTAAGTATTTATCCCCATGTAGGATACTGCTGACAGTACCGATTAAAGTTAACATTTTAACTACTTGCTCGCATTCAGTAACTACGCTTCTGAAGTATAGCATGGATGTGCTATAGAGTGGAGAGTGTGGAGACGTTTGGGCGTCTCGGTCTCGAGAGCCGTTAGGCGTGAGGCGAGGTGGAAAAGGAGCAGCGTGGGAATGCAAGGGCGAGGGAAGCGAGAGATACCCGAGGAAACCCGGCATCGTCCGGCAAGGATTCCCACGTGCGAAAATCCGGGAGTGACCCCGCTGGGAATCGAACCCGGCCCGCCTTGTTGGGAGGCGAGTAATCTGACCTCCAAACCACTGCGGCCCTACGTGTGGTGGAAGAATACAAAATTTTCTTACAAGAAGATCTTAAGAAGGGCTTTAATAAGTGCTCAGTTTAACGTGAACAGCCTCAATTAGAATGGATTCTATCATGCAAATATTTTAAAACACGAGATTTTCGTGTCCTTAACCCTTTCAGACCCACTTTAATTTACGGTGTCAAGTGTTGCAATTTTTTTATGATGCGTGCTGTACTCAAGTCGACATAACACGTGTTTCGTTGTCACAGCCAATGAGCTGTAGGCTATAGGTCCGGCTGTAGTTATATGAACAAATTATGACCTATACCAGTTAAACGGTTTGCGAATCCTATACCCACAGCTAATATGATTAGTCGTTAGGCTTCGCAGCGTGTAGTATACAGACCAAAACTTACCTACACGTGCGTAACGTACACAATTGTGCAGTGGCGTTTGGTGAACTGTTGCAAGGTAAGCTGGTGCTTGTTCACTACTGTACATTCTCGTTGCGCGCAACAGGAACCAATAACCACTGCGGAGCATAGGGGAACTGAATGTATTTATACCATTCCGAAACGAGCAGGTACGAGACCCATTATACACGTCCTGTGGCGACATCTGCCGAACTGCGTTTCAATGGTGGAAGTGTGAACTAGTAAGTAATAGAGTACAGCACAGAGTTAACGACAGCTTACCTTGCAACAGTTCACCACACGCGACTGCAATTGTGTACACTGGGTCTGAATGTGTTATACAGGTTGTTCGGAAATTAAACGCCCAAAATGCGGGAGGCGATTCTTTATGAAAAATAATGTCGGAAATATACACGTCACCATATACCTAAACGGAATATTAAAGAAGATATGAACCTACGAAATTTGGGCTTTGAAAATGTTTGTTTGCCGAATGCCTTGTACAACGCCTACAAAGCCCGAATTAAAAAATGACTTATACTTCCCATGTTGCAGAGACACGTGCGTAATGCAGGTCGTCCTCGGTCTGTGAGCACTGCTCAGCTTGAGGAAGTGATACGTCAGCACGTCAACGACATGCCCTCCCCTAGTACACGCTCCAATGGGCGTGTCCCATTCAATCTTGTGGGACGTACTGTGGGCAAATCGCCGCCACCCCTACCGCCGGTACAAGGCATTCAGCGAAAATACGTTTTCAAAACCCAATTTTCACAGGCTCATACCTCATGTAATATTCTGTTTAGGTACGTGGTATCCTGTATATTTCCGACTTTATTTTTCATAAAGAATCACGTCCCGCTGTTTGGGCGTTTGATTCCCTGCGTGAAATGACGTGAGCGGGCGGCGGGCTGACCTTCATAGTCGCCCAGGCTGTCATCTGGCGAGGACTCCGAGAGCAGGTCCGAGGAGCCGCTGTAGCTGGGCCGTCGCTGCTGCAGCGCCGCCGTGATGTTGTTGTTGTTGTTGAGGTGGCGCGCTTCGTTGTTGGACAGCTGTTGCAGGTCCTTGGGCGTCAGCCGCGCCGCCACGGCCGAGTTCTGCGTCCCCACGTAGTTGCTCGTCCATTGCGTGCTGCCAACACAACAAACACTCCTTACACTGCCTCGTCTGCTGTAGTCCACTCGCGGTTATTCCAAACTTTTTCTCAAGTCCTGCTGAAGTTCTAATTGCTTGATATTCCTCCGCCTCGCGCTAACAAAGCTTTACCGAGTCTATAAAATCATACCAAAGGGGCAACGCACCGCATTCTTACGTAAGAACGATTTCTTACTAGGCGTTAACAAACCACATATTTTATCTCTGTTTTATGCATAATCATTATAAAAATAAGTGATATAATTTACAGATAAATTATAAGTAAATGTTCAATTTTAAAAAAAGTAAGGACTTTTTATGTTAACAGAATTACAAAACGCTTCCGATACGTGGCATATTTATAGGAAACAACAAAAGACCTCACACATGGCAAAACTTTTGAAAGGTTCGATTCGAAAAGTGTGAACGAATCACGAATAAACTATATTCGTAATTGCTGCAGTCCATTTTCAAGGTTACTTAAAACTTTTCTGAATACCCTGTTGAAGTTCTACCTCCAGCATATTCCTTCGCCCCATGCAAACAAAGCTTAACCATATCTAGAAAATTACACGGCATTTGTGCGCATTCACTTTAATAATATTTTGCATGATAAATATTTTTGACTAGGCATTGCCAATACACCAATTTTCTGTGTTTTTTTATCATATTAGGTACAAATGATATATATATATATATATATATATATATTTATAAATGAAATATATGCAAACTTTCAATTTAACCAAAAAAAGAGTGCAGTGGAGAGATTTGGTTGGCTCTTAACATCAAAGTCTTGAGAGCCAACGAAGGTGAAACGAGGTGAGTATGAAACAGCGCCGAAATGCAAGGACTAGTGAAACGGGAGATCCCCGAGAAAATCCTCGTGCCGTACGATTCCCGCATGCGAAAATCCGGTAGCGACCCCACCGGGAATCGAATCCGGTTTGCCTAGGTGGGAGGCGAGAAGGCTAACCACTACACCACCGCGGTCCCTCTCAACTAAAAATAAAATATTCTTCCTTTATGTTAACAGAATTATAAAACGCTTGTGCTATGTGGCATGTTTAGGAAACCACCAAACATGTCACAAATGGGGGTGATTTTTCAAATGATTGATTAAAAAAATGTGATATAACGTGAATAGACTGTATAGGCCGTTCACGTTTAAATAAGGATTTTCGAAGTCAATGTTTGGAAATTTTCACAATGTATGTTAACCAGTACTCTGGACAGCATGCGTCTGGTCAAGGTGGTAACGATGAAGGGAATGCATTTCCATTACTTAATGTTGAAATAAAAGAGTTTAGTAAACATTTGTAAATGCTGAATTTATTTAATTTATTTTGTTTTTTTTTTAATGCATTTGAGTGTAGCATTTAGCAGATTTGTAAATGTGCACTTTTACAAAAATCTCACAGTTTCACTTGACCGACGCATGAACTTTATCAGGCACACGGAAATAATTTTACGTATGGTTGAAGAATACACAATGAGCATACAAGCGGATGCTAAGCAAGGCGTCCACAAGTGCTCATCTTACAGTGAACAGCCTATATATCCTATTCGCGTTATCTTCACACTTTCTGAATACAACCTTTGAAAAATGGCACCTTGTATGACGCGTTCGGTCGTTTCCTAGATGTGTCATGAACGGCAAGCGTTCTTTACCTCTGATAATACAAAAGTCCCTAATTTTTGTATAAATTTATCTTCTACTTACATTTTATATATAAGTTGTAATTTTTTATTTATAATTTAATGTGATTAAAACGGAGAGAAAATAAGTATATTGGTAATGTCTTATAGGAAATAATTCTTGAGCAAAATATTATTAAACTGCACATAAATGCAGTACGTTGTCATTTTGGTGTAATTTTCTAGACCTGGTTAAGCTTTATTTGCATGAGGGGGAGGAATAACATAAAAGTAAACTTAAAGATGGCAACATAAAAGTCGGAAGTAACGATGAGTGGACTATGGTTTAACATTTATTATCATTATACTTTTTGACATTTCACGTAACTCATAATTAATAGTATGAATAGGAATAAAAATTAATTCTAGAACCATTACTTAGCAGTTATCCGCAGAACAAAAAAAAAAAAATTACTTAAAAAAATTAATACGGGACTCTTTTCTCGGTAGAAACATTTTGATCGTTATTGATAACTATATATATTAAAATGATGATCAATTGAGTTATTATTAACAGACAATTAAACAGTAAAGGTCAAAAACTTTAAATTAAAAATTACTGCAATTCAGTAATTAAAAATTTTGTTTCATGGGTACAAATACTTCATGTACGAATATTAAATGTCAAGTCTAAAGTTAATTTGATACATTAAAGACATACCATAACAAGAAACAAGTTTTGTAAACGCGGCGTTTGTATGTGAACGTTACAGTAGTGATTTCCAGATTAAATTTTTTAACGTAATGTATAACCCACTACTCATATCAGTGGTATACGTGGGGAACGATGTTAAGTGTAGGTTTTACACGGTTAATTGAACACTTTTGATCTCAACTTTTGAGAAATGTCACTGCCCCTACCTGCATGCGTTTTTAACGTGCACACTGACTGTCAAGAGCCAGTAATGTTGGTAACTACGGAGGGAAAATAGTTCCATGTCGTCACATTGAATTAAAAGTGCTAAGTATGTATTCGTGGATAGTAAAATGATTTATTTTGATTACTGCTTTTCAAAGCGTATATGTATGTGAAAGAATTAACTAATTTGTGAAATATTTACGCTCCTAATTATTTCATAATTTTCACTTGACTGACGGATGAATAAAGTGTTGAGGCCCATGGAAATGTTAATTTTACATATCTTGGAAGACTACACAATGTGCACACAAGTAGATCTTAAGCAAGGCTTAGAATAGTTCTAATTTTACCGTGAGCAGCCAATACAACATTACGCCTGACCAGTGAGCAAATTTGTTTACTTAGCTAGAACTTTATCCGTGTAATTCGTTAGCAATTAGGAGAGGCGCGGTACAAAAGTGAGGTCATAGGCGGGAATTATGTGTTCTCAAAGATAACTCACCCTCGATCATAATTTTCTGGGTTGCTGATTTGAATTAATGCAGTTACCAAACTAGATTCTTTTCCCAGAAAAAATGGATTAATTCTATCACTGAGTGAAGGGTTTCTTCCAGCCAACAAAATACTTGTTCGTATATGGCCAAACATTTATTTAGTAGCCTCATACATATATATTGTAGAGTAAAGAAAACTTGATAAGCAACAAAATTGATTTTGTTCATCTTTCAAATTATACGCCTGAATAAGTAAAACCCCCATATTGAGCCAAAAAAAATTATACTGTCAACCAAATAATTAGTTCTATTAATTGTATATATTTGCTTGGCCACTCATTTGATTGCCTTCGTTGAAAACTACGGCTCGAGAGTTTGTAATTTTTGTGAAAATTAGGATAACAGTGTTTTAATGGATGAACATCATAATGAAACAAGTCCAATAGAAAACTAAAAAAATAAAGCTGTAAAACTTGAAATATTTATACACCTACGTTATCCAGTATTTGAACTGTATGTATTGAAAACACTTACATTTCGTCAGTAGTCACTTCTAGTGACGTTGCTTTAGCGTAACATTCAGACACGATTGATATGGGATTCAAAACTCTGTCGTACTTTGTAACGGAGTTACGCAGCCTCACGCCGATCACGGGTACTTATGTTTTCGAAAGCGTTGCCCGTTGACGGCAGCCGAGGAGGCCTTAGACTCCGCGACGCGGGTGCTTGGTGGTTCGATGAAGGTCGGAACCATACTGAGTGCGCGGCGTTTCCTTCTACCTAACGCCGACTGAGATAGGGTCACCTTGTGACGTTAGCACTGCTTTTGCATTGAATTGGACGAAGATCTGCTTCCGTTTCGAGGATGTTCTCCACAGCTTTGGGGTGGACGACAGTTGCGAAAACTTCACTATAAATACCATGGCAAACTAAGCGAGGGCAGACACTCAGGGGAGACCACACCTAGAGGTTTTGGTCTCGCTCGAGACATGCTAATTGCAAATTGTAAATTCAAAGTACTTTNTATATTTCTGCAACTATATATATTTGTAACAGAAAATTTTTTTTGTAACATTTAAGTTTTTGTATACATTTGTGAAGTTATTTATTTTGAAAACTGTTTGTATTTTTCTTTGGTCTGAGGAAAACAAAAAAAAGAGAACTGCACAGTAATTAAAGGTAATAAAGGAAATAATTTTTTTTCTTTCTACAATCACTCTCTTAAACTAACTATCATAAGGCTGCTACTGATTCGCTTTTTTGCTATCATTATTATTCGCTTCCGATGTATGTTCATCATGTATGACATGGTTATGGAGTTGGGAGCTAGTTTTATGCATGTGAAAGAGTCGTCTGGTGGTCACTAAGAACTTTCTATTGCATATTTATATTATCTGCGCCACTATGCTGTAATGGCAGTCATAATTGGAGGTTTATTTTGGGTGACTGTGTAGGCCAATTTCTAAAACATTTTATAAATTTCAAAATACAACTTTTACGATCTTTTGTAAGCAAAACCTTCATCCAGTGATGCATGCTACAGGTGACGTGCGCACTGCTTGGGTGCAACAGCTGTCAAAGGAGTCATTGCAGGCTATACTTAAAGGCGCGGGCATTGTGTTTTCGTTGGAGGATGGCATCGAAGTTTTGAGGCAAAAAGTTAGAGGGCTTGTGCGTAAAGATGTCGTCGGTGCTGATGATGTGGGTGAGTCCTTCTAAGTCTTTAAAATACTCGAACATTTCCCATCTATTATGGCACAGAAAATCCCAGTAGTTAGTGTTGTGTCGTTGTATACCATAATTAATTTGTTGATAAGTGTAAGTAGTATTTTAGCCCTAAATATATGTAGTTTCAATGTAGTGTATTATGTAGTATTGTTTAGAGTGCCTGCTAGTTTGCACGGGGTAGTCAGCCAGGCCATTTCTCAAAAGTGGGAATTCAGATGCTTTTGTGATGAACTGTTATAATTGGTAGGGTCGCCATTAGCGAATGCTAAGTATAAAATTAAAATTTTAGAGCGTGGACAGTTGGTTACCAAATCCATGCAAGTATTTGTACTGAAGGTAATAGGTTGGGTATATATTTTGAGGTTGCCCCGTGATGAGGCGTAATTAGAACAAATAATGTTTTTTTTCAATTTATTACCAGATAATCATAAATATTTTGTATCTGTTAGCAAACCTGCCACACTACCTAAACTTTTGCAGTTGGTTATTCAGACGGAATTAACTATTGGGGACTGTAGCCGTAAACGGGACGTAAAAGATGTAAAAGTTCAAACTGAGTGAAAATATTGTAGGCGCACTAATCACGCCAACGACAGATGTTTTTTTAAAGACGGTAAATTTCGCAAGGTCAAGAGCCGGGAGAATGAGCGTGAGAGCGATTCCCCCCAAATAAGGAAAAGGCTCAGAAATTGATTCCATGGAAAAATCCAACACGGAAGAGACAGGTGCGGCGAGTAGTGATGTGGGCGTGCTAGGGCAGAGGAGGGATGAAGTAGGCACGCGCCCTCCGATATTATTTTTTTTTGGTGGTAACGAAGGTCATGTAAAGAGTCACTGCGCATTTATGAAAAGGCCTTCTGGGGCTGGGAAGGCGAATGTTGCACATTTAAAACAATCAAGTTTACTTTGTAGCACACCCTAATGACGAAGGCAGTGAATGCCAGTGGACACAAAATAATGACATAGAGCTGAATCTACAAATCTTCATCAACTTCTTAACAAGCATAAATTTTGTTTCCCTTAGGAATTGCAACCTCGCAGAAAATGAATGAAACGGTAGGCACAAAAACGCACGGTTACACTCTCCAACCCCAACCCTCCTCTTTTTTTTTTTTTTTTCCAAAACACATCTCTGGAGACGCTCCTAAGCCTCGAAGCGTGTGTTGCGGCAAACGATCTATCCTCTGCGAGGACCCATCTGAATGGAATTCTGTAGCAGATTACGAATGTGTTCGTATTTCAGGAAATGGAGGGGAGGGATTAGCGGAACTGGAGGAAGGAGCAAGCGTGGAGTGGGGAAGGAGGAAAAAGGAGCAATGCTTGCCAGAAAAAATCTTTGGCCNTTAGAAGCAGCGACTGTCTGCACTGAAGGCATTACATTTAAATAAAATAAGGCTAAAAACGTTGGAATTGCCGTGATCTCCAAGAGAACGAACATTGTGGTTGTGTGTGAGGGGAAGGGAGGGGGGGGGGAAGAAGTATTACAATTAGTTTTTCGAGGATGGGTATGCAAACACGCCTCGTGTCTGTAAAATACAACACCCCTACTTTTGCTGCTTAAAAGCCCCTCAGTGGCGATGATGTCTTACCCATTTTTCACCATAACTTACATTTTATTTTGTTAAACGAAAATTTTTCGCACGAAACTGCATAAATAATAGTTACTCAAGCTTTATCAAGTTGTTCTATTTTCACTGCCTTTATTAATTTTCCATCGTATAACAGCTGGGAATAAGTAAATAATTTTTATTTACAGCCGACTACAGTAATTAAACAAACAACTATAGTCAAGCAATGCCAACTCAAGAAAATGTACGAAATATTGCCCTGTGTCTTCTCGTTAAGTAAAATTCATTACAAAATATATAATGCAGGTTTTCGTGAAAATTGTAAAGATCCAAAATAACAGGGATTGATTCTCCTAAACGAAGAAACTTTTCTTTTCCGTTCCACAATTATTAATCCAGGGCAACTACTGGCAATTTTTCAGTTCACCGAAGTTAAATTTGAAACCTTACATGCATGGTGGTATATACAGACTTATTCAGCTGCGATGATCACCCCGGATATCTTCCGAACCGCTGAAGGTATTACAATTTTGATTTCGATTTCGTAAATGTCACTACGGGGCTCAGTCTATGTATGTTCCGAGATGCAATTAAATACTAAGATAACGATATCAGCTTTGGTTTTAAAATGGCAAAAAACTCATTTCTCTCAATAGCATAACATGTTATTAAGCGGCGAGTTCTGTGACGTGATGATTTTAAAAATCCGACCAGCAGTCTGACCGCTACAGCACCGCGGCCCCAATGTTTGTTCGTAGCAACGGTACAATTTACATTTTCATCTGTGCTTAGCAAATTTATCCAATTAAAATTTTACTCGTGATATTCCTTAGTCGTTAAGAGCAAAAACTGCATCTATTTTTTAATTTCACATTAAATTATTTACTGCACGTTAAAAAATGACTATAGCTGTATAGTTTATCAAGCAGTTTTGAAATCAAACCTTGAATAAAAAAAAACTTACCACGTTACTGCATATATTTTAACGGGCGTACTGACTGCCATGCTCCAGGTGATGCCTGTAGCGATATAACAATAATGATTCCAAATCTTCACGCCATAATAATAGTGTGACGAGAAACATCATATACGTATTTGCGTTCCAAAAAGTTTCACTTTTTCAATTGATCGGCGCCTGAATAAAGTGACCGGTACCTTGGAAATGTTAATTTAATATACGTCAATACGGGCAGAAATATTTATCCTAAGCAGGGTTCTCCGAAGCGCTCAGTCAACCGAGAAAAGCCCACTGTTTGAATTCTTGCTTTATTGCATTGTAACGTACATAGCTTAAGGGCTGTTAGCAGTCATGTAGACAGAAATATTTTACTTGACTTATGCAATTAATTAAAAGTGATGTCCAAAGCTAGCACGTTTTCGGACTTTAATATTCCGTGCTCAAATCCAGGGCATACAATAGAAATATATATATTTTGTAGATATTAGTTTGAGTAAATGTAGTGCTGTATGTAATTCGTTCCCCGTTTATCCCCTAGCATAAAAGGAAACGTTAAAAAACATAAATTATTTTTTTGTTATGGATTAATCACTAAGGTGGTGCTCTTTTTTAATTAAGAAGTTGAACCAGGAATGGTTCGAGCTCACATCGCGGCATGACTCAAATTATTAGCGTAGAACCAGAAGACTTTTGTTAAAGAATGTCCACTTAAAATAGTGGTGCACGATGGCCCAATTCATGTAATTCATGTAGCCACTACAGATAATGGCAAGAAACTGTCTAAAAGAAAGCCAAGAAATAAATCGAAGAACTAACGTGTAAACGGATCGACCAAACTTTGAATAAGGAAGACAGATTAGAGACAAAGACAGCCACAGATTGGAGTCCACCAGGAAGTAGGGAGATAGCAAGGCTGTAGAGAAGTGTAGAGAGAGAGATACAAAGAGCGACGAAGATCAAAGCAATGACCGCTCAGTGAGAGAGATGGTAAAAATCCTTTTCCTCCCTGTAATGCACTTGCGAGTATCGACAATTAAGCAAACCAAGAGTCAGGACACAAGTGTCACGGAGCATGCTATTATCAGGACCTTCCGTTGTCTTTAATTTGCGTGTGAATATTTACGCCATACAAAATGCTACATTAGAGTTGTTTTATTGTTAAAGGCGTGTACATACAGCTTACACAATAACAAGAAATGTATGTTTTACAAATAGTTGCCGAAATGAATGAAGAGATTTAGGCAGCTCTTAACTTAGAGGTATTGAGAGCCGATGAGGGTAGGGTGAGGTGAGGATGGAGCATCGCAGGAATAAAATGAGGGGGGAAACATGAAATCCCCAAGCAAACCCGCTGAGCAGCAGTATCGTCCGATATGATTCCCACTTGCAAAATTCGGGAGCGACCCAGCTGAGAATTGAACCCTGTTGGCCTAGGTGAGAGGCGAGTAGTCTGACCACTACACCACCGCAGGCCTAAATAGTTACCAAATATTTCATAGTAACTCTACAACTGAAATGTATTCTATGTTTACAACACACTGTTTTATGAAAAGTAGAAAATTTTTTACGTACCTTCCTACATGTTTAAAGTAAATCTGAAGTCATTATATTTTACGCATTACATATTCCTAAATGTTTTGCAAAATTTTCTCTAATTCACTTGTAGTGTTACAGAAATAATCGTGGTGACTAGTTTCCAAAAAAATTTATTGTGTAAATACAGAAATTTTCCACAGTGTAGTACAAAAATGTGACGTCAGGAAAGGCCAGAATTATTTACATCGCCTTGAGCAGAGTAAGTGACTGACCAACACTAATACGGTATGTTTAGTATCATCGACTGATTCGATACCATAAACGACTGATAACGAGGCAAGGGAACCACAGACGTTGCAGCAGATGTGTGTTACTGCACTGCGTTGATGCATTCGTGCTGTTGTCGCAAGCCTGGATGGCCTGCGGGGTGGGGTTGTGGATAGACCACCTACAAGAATTAGGTGGGGGTTAGTAGGTGGGTGAGGAATTTTCCGTGCATCTTAGCCATCTTACTTGCCATGTAAAACATGGTTTTAATTTTGTGAGTTCAAACCGTCAACTCTTAAATTCACTAAACTGAGTCATTCCCAATCTGTTACTTCATTATAATACTCCCCAAGTTAACACATTTATATGTTAACCATCAAATAAAAAAATAAAACCCACGGGTTATATGACAAAGTGCACCGAGAGAAAGGTTTGTTCTAGTAAATAAAATACTTGTTTGTATAGAGTCAAAAATATATTTACTTTTCCCAACTAAATATTTTGTTCAATAATTAAAACTTAAAAAGTAACAAAATTAATTTTGTTCATCTAATGAAATACACGTTCGAATTAACAAAATGTGTTAGGCCAAAATATATTAGACTGTCAACAAAACGATAAGTTGAATCAACTTTATTAATTTGTTTGGTGTTTTATTTGATTACCTTCGTTCATTCAAAAATGCAGCTCAAGAGTTTGCATTTTTTGAGACAAAGCGCTTTTATTGATACTTAGTAATGGCACGAACATCCAGATAAAACAAGTTCAACCGGAAAGTAAAAAGTAAAGCTGCAAAAATTGAAATATTTATTTGCACACGTTGTCCAGTATTTGAAATACATGTATTAAACATTCATGTTCCATTACTAGTCACTTAAGCTGAGGTTACTAAGGTGAAGCGCACATTTGCAAACGATCTACCTTCGGATGTCCGTTGGGCTTCCAGTTATCTCATATTAATCGAAACTGTTTAATGTACGGTGAGCTTAACAAATACTTGTTTTGGGCAACTAAACAAGAACGACAGAATGATACTGTTCACACAACAAAAACATTTTTTGCCCCTGTACAAACAATTGATTTTGTTGCACCAAACAAAATTTGTTTGGTTTAAAAAACCTTTTTCTCAGTGTGCACATGTGGTAGCACTCTTGTGACTGATGTACGCGCGCACACACACACACACACGCAAGGTTTCGCGGATAAAGTTTCTGTAACTAAAAAATTTACAATGAATTTATTTTGCAAATATAATTGGAAACATTTTTCAACTTTATTAATAAGACACGTTCTCGAGATCACAAGAAAAATAGCAGTTTTGTTTCATTTTCTTAACAATGTAAGTTTGAATTCAAACGTATAATTTGTAATGATAATACATGTATGTTTTAATTCTACTTAGAACGTAATTGCAATTTTCAGAAGAAAAAGTACGTGGTTGTGTAAAAGTTATTTCGTGTACAGGACTTCCAAAGAATACATTTTTAAAGTGTTGTTAACATGCTTGATATTTTAAACAAAAAGGTTCCGGGCTCGATCCTCAGACAGCCAGGAGTTTTTCAGGCGTGCGAAATGTAATTTTTTTTTTCGGTTGTCCTTTTCCTTTCATACTGCAGAAGGAAATGGAAAATGGGAAAAACCCACCCTCAGGCCAGAGAGACTTGAAAGCACAGCACTTTCCATTACCGGGAAGTGGCTCGGTAACGAGGGTACGACGCCATCGTACTTGAAATTAGCCGCATGTAAAAAAAAAAAGGCGGAAGTGTTTGGTGCCTCGTAGAAACTTTTTAATGGATACACCTATTTCAACAAACTCGGCAAATTTCTCCACCATCACGAGCCGGAAGCGCTGCCAACATATTCTGAATTCAGAACGCTTAAGGGGTTCGACCGCCTATAGCTGTTTTGCTCGTTTTCGGAACGGGAAGCGCGGGGGGCGATAAGGGCGACACTGCCACGCACATCAAGTGCGCCGTCGCCGCTACGCGCAAGGCTCTGAACTGACGTGAAGTGTGTTCTCGTCGTAATGCGTGTGCCTATAGGACTTTCCGAGGTGAGCCTATAGTGTTGTTGCTGGAAATTATGTATCAGACCAAATGACAACATCGTCTAGGTAGGCGAGCGTGAAGGCATGTACCAGACCATCTAGTACCTGGACCATGAAGGATTGAAATGTGGATGGCACTCATTTCAATCCCAAAGAGCATCGCATAGAATTGCAACTGCCTTCCATCCAGCTCGAGTATTTTGTATGTACCTGACACGAATATTTAGAGACGTCACTGTTTAAAAAAGTCGTTTTCAGTCACGTTTCTGTGCTCCAATAGGTAGAGCGTGAAGCGTGTGCTCTTTTCGTAGATTAGCACATTGGATGCGCGTTTAACAGTTTCGTAAAAAAAAACTTCGATTTCAAACATACTGCAACAGTTGAAAAGTTAAGTTGGCAAGCCCCATAAGGGCGCCGGCAAACAAAAAAATCCATTATTTTATACCTTTTATACGAAATACCGCACAAGTTGTAGAAATTGCTCGTTAATACTCTTTCCTGAAACAAAATAATTTTGATAGCGTAGTTTCTGCAAAATTGGGCGTTATTATTACAACTTTAATATTTCTGGCGTGTACAAATAAAATTAAAGATAACATTTTTAGCAAATTTAATAATTTTATCTGAAATGTGTTGTCTTAATTTATTTGGAAGTATGCCCAGCAATATTTATGTTACAAAAAACATAAACTGTTACAAACCATAAACATGAAAACATTTCCCTACTTAGAGCAATTTTTAAAAATTACTCAAACATTTTAAACTGCAATTTTAATATTTCTTGAATATTTAATATATCTTGGTATCCTATTTCAAAGCGAATAATTTAATTCGTTAAGTGTTTCGGTTTTTATAATTTGTACATCCCAGAAACACTAAAATAGTGATTTACGAACAAAGTATCCTGCCTAAATGTTTTTGGAGTGAGTAAATACTACTTACAAATAATGTCAGCAAGTTAAACAGTATTTTCGACATATGCAAAATAATAACGTTTCGAGTGTCCAGCACCCTTAACGCTTCTTTTATCTGACAAGAAGTCTATATTTAGGGTAGAGTTAAACAAATCCTGAACCCTTGACAAAAGAGAGATTTAAATGTTTTCTTTTTAATTTACTCTAATTAGCACAAAGTTACGGGCTTTAACACCTTGATATTTAAAAATTCCCTAGAAAAGGAAATGCAAACCCCAACATTTGGCAAAATACATTAAGATAACGGGCATTTGTAATATTTTTAAATTAATGTTGTCGACATAATAAATGGCTTTTCTCTGATTCCCAGCGTATTTCAAATTTGTGTATATGTTTATAACTAGCAAGCACACCTCTAGGATGTATGAATATATTATCACGAAATTTGCTATAAAATTATTTTTCTTACGTGATAATGTAATGTTTCCATTGCTCTTTCATGATAGTCACAGCAAATATGTTTTTATAACTGTGTAAATAACTGACTGATATGAGGCGAAAAACATGAATTGGGAAGGGCCTATTAACGTTTCCCTGTGTTATGCGTTAAGGATTATAAGAGGACGGCTTAAAAACGTACTTATTACCTAACTTAATCTAAAGCCCATGTATTGCTTAGGATTTGAACATAGAACCTCCCGCACCTCAGACCGGCGGCGCACCAACCGACCGAGCCACGAGAGAGGTCGGCGAGGTGAAAACATGTGGGCAATTTGAGTGAAACATGTTTTAATATTTTACAGATATTCTGCCAGACGATATGTTTATTTGGCTGGAAATTACTGATTCCCTTCGAAGTTACATAAAAATCAACCAAAATAAAACACAATTCGGTGACAAAAATTGTTTTTAGTCTTTCGTGACAGATTATTATTTCACACGACTTATAAATATGTTCATTTTGCTGTAGTGCAATTCGTAAAACTGGGAGACCAATAGAGGATGTCAAAAAAGAAACTAAAAGAGAGCCGAGCTTTTCACAAGCGAATATAGTCTAAAACTTTGCAGGAAGGTATAGGAAACGCCAGAGAGTTCTTTGTATCACACGGACAATTTTTTTCTTTTAAAGAAAAACGAAGTAATTTTGTCGGTAACCTGGACATAAAACTCGTTTCGGTCGCGTAGGATAGCGCTTTTTTTTTCCTCGAACACGGGGCAGGTGGAGACGAAAACATAAACCTAATAGGAAACTGGGTGGCCCCAACCCCTTCCGACGTTTTCCGAATTCACTTAGGCGAGATGCAGTTCGGCCCTTTAGGGCTCTTCTCCCGCAAGCTACACAATTCCGCTCTCTGCCCCTTCTGCATAGTACTTCCTCGCACCCTCTGCCGCTCCCCTAAACCCTTGCCAACGTCCGCCAACCCTTCACTCCTGTGTATAGCAAACCCGTATGGGACGTGTGCTGCGGATCGTGAAATTGCTTCCCGGAGAGGAAAATCTATAATCCGCGGGGCGCGGGCTCCGACCCTGGAGAGTGGCTTGTCTCTGTGACGTCACCGGATGGCCACTTTTGAGCGCCTGCTTTTGCGTTGGGAGGCGCCACGACGGAAGCACGGCGACTCTTAAATTAATCTCCAGTCGAGAAAGTGCTTCGACGCACCCTTGACACTTCGACCGCTGACGAAGTAATATTGCGTTGTATGAACCCACCAAAGTTAAATTGAGTTTGCCAAAATCACAGAGTAGATAAGTACACATATATGAAATGGCGTATAGATCGCGGTGGCTAAGTGAACCGGGTTCAATCCCCGGACTGGTCACTCCAGATTTTTGCAAGTGAGAATCGTGCCGGACGATGCCGCTGGTCGGCGGGTTTTCTCGGGAATATCCTGTTTCCCCCCACCCTTTCATTCCGGCACTGCTCCAAATTCATCTCACTTCACCCTCATCGGTTCTCAAGACCTCGCAGTTAAGAGCCGTCCAAATCTCTTCACGCATTCACTCACTCACTCACTCACGAAATGGCATGGCGGATTCTTTGAAGTATGCGTATCCATTCTCTGATTGGCTGCGCCAGGTCTCGGGAACGGGACTTGTTTCTGTATTGTCTACCTCATTCTGCTAAAGGTTCCCTACAGTACCGGTTGCCGTTTAACGAGTAAGTTACCAGGTTCTGATTGGCTAACGGCGTTCCAACAGTTTCCTGTCCAGGGACGCCATTTTGATGGCATGTGCCGCTGGAGCTTGCGGTGTAAGATGCTGTTTCACCTCTGCATTCTTACGTACTCTGTGCCGTAAAATTAGGACGACCGAATACCTTGAATATATCGGCGACGTGATATTACCTCACCAGAAGTTTTCATGACCATCACTGTAAAGTAAAAACTTATCAGCAGCACTCGTTAGTGTGAATTACTCAAAATACACACGATGGCTTGTATACTGTGTTACGCGGGAAAGAACATTTCATTGGGACATTGACAAATCGCCGTCGTATTGACCGACAGCCGGACAGTAATAAACGTCGCACAGTGCATTCACACAGAACATAACAATACAGAGGCGAAACAGCGGTTTGTACCGCCAACTCCAGCCGCACACGCCAGCAGAATTGCATCACTGGCCAATCAGCGCCTTGTAACTTACCCGCCAGCCGGCAGCTCAGTACCTCGTGCCTTATTGGCTACGTCATACTGTGCAAGGCTCCTTGTTGGCACGACTGGCGTCTAGCGAGTGTGTCTCCAGGCCATTGAATGGAAGCAAATAAGTTTAATTCCGCCCTCCGAGTTGTTGATGGTGTGTAAGCCGGCCTGCAGCGAGTGAAGAGATTTGGGCGGCTCTTAACAGCGAGGTCCTGAGGGCCGATGAGGGTGATTGAGGTGAGTATGGAGCAGAGCCTGAATAAAAGGGTGGGGGAAGCGGGATATCCCCGAGGAAACCCGCCAACCAGCGGCATTGTCCGGCACGATTCTCACATGGGAAAATCCGGGAGTGACCCGACCTGATCGCTGTTCGCCTTGGTGGAAGGCGAGCAGGCTAACCGTTCGACCACCGCGAGTCCGTGCGGCTTTNGGGGGGGGGGGGGATTAAGGCCTAGGAATGCTAAATTACTGCCTGGTGATGGAACATTTCCAAGGGTAGCGTTTTTTATGTAAACATCGAAAAGATGAATTGAATTTTTCCATTAAGTTCGTGTTTCAGTACTCTTTCAATTAATGCTAATAAAATATCTGTACTGCTTGGTTTCCAACATTTGTTGTGTTCTTTTACGTCATATATTCTCCCATTGGCTAAAAACCAATACTTTCAAAAACATCCTCAGCCATCGGAGACTACTTTAAAGTACAATGGTATAAATATCTTAATTTCCACAGTTACAGTCTTCATGTTGATTCGATCTTCAGCCAGCTTCGAATGTAGTGGAAGGCCCTTGAAACAGAGTGGTTAGATAGTTTCCTACATGCTCATTCATTTACAAAAAGAAGCAGTAATAATTTTTACTTCCTGGAGGCACCAGACAGATGTATTCGCTGATATAGACTCTTCGCGGTAAAATGAGCATTTCTGAAAGCCCTGCTTAAGATCTACTTTTACGCACAAATGTGTATTCTTCCACTAAACATAGAACTAACATTGCCGTGGGAATTATCAATTTATTCATGAGTCAATCAAGTAAATTTGTGGAATTACAGTATTGTAAAAACAAACATTTCACAAATGTGCTAATACTTGCACGTGTATGCATAAAACAAAAACAGAAAGCAGAACAAACCATTAACACGTGTTATTTAAACTTTTAAACATCCAACGACTTTATTTCCGCCATTAACAACTTTACTGTGACCATGCCAGTCAGCGCGCCCGTTAAAATATGTGCGTGTAGGGGCAGTGACATTTTTCTAAGGTTGATTTCAAGAGCGTTGAATTAACCGCGAACAGCATACAGACGTATGGTTGCTATGCTGGTGTATTATTAGGTCTTCCATGGCTATTTTTTAAGAGGAAAAAGATTTGAAAGATACTCAGTTCAGCTTGTTATCGTCTGCAGGCAGGGTCGGTATGGATTAGAAGAAGCTGGCGCTAACCATAGCCGGCCACCCTTCTAGGCGTAGGTGGTTCCGGACAGGTGCAAGATGTAACAGATGAGAAAGGGATGGAGCGAGAGTAGAATAGGAAGAAGGAGGGAACGAAAAACATCTGCTTAACCCCTCATACTAGAGGCAGTGTTTGTCACACTTTACACATAAGAATTTCCGCTCTGAAAAATATTTCAACCTGCCAGGTCCTGAGATTGAACGTGAAAACCCAGAAATTGGGAGGGTAGTTACTAACTACTGAGTCAAATGCGCGTCTTAACGACAGAATGTTTTGTTATAACGCATTCGCGGTTACTTCCAACTTTTCTGAAGCGCTGCTAATGTTTAACTTTTAGGCTATTTCTCCGCCTCAAGAAACAAAGCTTAACTATATCTAGAAAATTACACCTAATTGACGACTCACTGGGTTCGTGTGCACTCACCTTAATAATATTCTGCATTAGAACTATTTCGTACTAGGTATTACCAACAACAATTTATAAATAAGGTACAAGTAAAAGTTGAATTTAATTGAAAATAAAATACTTTGAAGCCAACATAAGCATAAAGCGCTTGTAAAACGTGACATATTTAGGAACCAAAAAACACGTCACACGTGAGGTGATTTTTCAAAGGTTTGATTCGGAAGGTGTGAAGAAACCTGTGAATAAACTGTAATACGAGGTGTAACTGTCAAATAATGGGGCTGGGCAGCCCCGAGGCTTTGTGAGTCGAAGCGCATGCAGTGTAGGCGTTCTTGACGCTGCCGGAGTGAACAACACTCTGCTCTTCCTTCTATGCGGTTTACTTCGTTTCTGGGCACTGGTCAAAGAGAAATATGACGCGCCACCTTGCCGCTATCAAAGTTAGCCTAACACTCAAGCAGTGTGAGAGTGTGTATGTTTGTTGATGTGGTCCAAATACGGCTAACACTGACTGAACATTAGAGGCATAGTAGTTTTAAATGAGCTACTTACCAATATTCTTGCTAAATTTAGAAAATCGTACAACTTCCTTAATATTTTCGTTCTATTTTACCTACTGAAAACAAACACGGAATTCTTTACATTCTATAAACTCTCCTTACGCTTATGCATACTGCACTCTTTACAATTTTAATTAGCTAGTGAAAGCTGCATTGAAGCGTGCTGTAATTTTTTAGTCATGCGTTTGATACTAGAAAAGAAAAAAACAAAGCAACATTCTAATCTCTGTCAGTAAACTGTTATGTACATCACTCAGGTTTAATTTCGCGTTACGAATCCTGAACATCTTCGTGAGTGTTGGCATTGTTGAGAAAACCCTCAATTTATTGTTGATAAGGTGTTGTCTCCTAGTTCATATATTATTTTTGGAGCGTTTAAGAGGTGCATGGCACGAAAAAAAATTGTAAGCGGGATCACTGAGTTCAGTGATTTATCAATGCTTCTGCATCTTCATGTTGCCAGTTTACTTTTTTCCTCATTATTATATATACCTGCTGGAGTACAAAGAGCTCATTGATGTTTTCGGTTTCTTAAAAAAATAACGCAAGTAGGCAATTGCAAGCAGAATGATATGATTGCAATCTGTTTGCAAACCCATTGATCTACGTAGAACTGGGAACACTGTTTTAGTGATAAAAAAATGTTTTATAGATCTCTTCAGGTTCTAAAAATTGTATCCGCCATTTCTGTATCTCTATGGCTGTAATAGTCTCTTCGGCCTCAGTCACCAGCCTTATCTGTCTTGCCAATCCCCAAGGGTGAAGGGGCCGCGGTGGTGTAGTGGTTAGACTACTCGCCTCCCACCTAGGCGAACCGGGTTCAATTCTCTGTGTGGTCCCCCGGATTTTCGCATGTGGGAATCATGCCGGACGATGACGGCGGGTTTTTCTCGAGAATCCCCCGTTTCCCCCGCCCTACCATTCCGACACTGCCCTGTACTCACCTCACTTCTCCATCATCGGCTCTCAAGACCGAGATGTTAAGAACCGCCCGACCCGAATCTCTTCATTCACTCACTCACTCACTCGAGGGTCAAATTACTTACTTCATGGACTCGTCGATTTCTTCTCAACAGTTGTTGCATCCTGGACGAACGGGCATTTAAATTTGTCTGGGATGGTATCCATTCTATAGTATTGGTTATAGAATGCTGTTGTTTTTTCATTCTATACAAATCAGAGAAGCTGTTTTTGTTAAGTGTCATTGTTTGGGTTATGTATGTAGTGAAAATGTTAATAACGTACTGTGGACGTACAGCTGGGAACTTTTCTACTGGACTGTTGGCGAGCCTGCATATGGAGCAGGGAACTTCTTGCCGCCAAGGTTGGCCAGCATGTATCTTCAAGGGAGAGTCAAGATGGCATCACAGTCTTATCGTAGGCAATGTACCCGTGCTCTGTTTTGGTCGTTTTCGTTCGCCATTTCGATGTCATCATAAATATTTCTCCACTTTCATCCTTTGCCAAATAGCATCATTTATTATTCTGTTAAGCTCGGCATCAGTCGAGGCTTAACAAATCCATCCTAGTAATCAAACTAGTTATTTTTGTTCGTTTTGTTAACATTAGACACTTTAAAACCATAAAGTGCTACAATGGGGATCACTATTTTATTAACTCTCTTTTTGTTGTGCGTATCACCTTACTCCATAAAAGTGAATTCGTTCTTGTTGCTCCTCGCCCTTTAATAATCACCATTACAATCTCTCCATTGCTCGTACCCTATCCTCTGAAAAAAACACACTAAAGTGCTTAATCCACTCTATGGTGGCTATAACTTCTCATTCCACAAGCTTTCAGTTCTGCAGATTCTGTAAATAAAAAACCTACCACTTGGAAATTTTTAAAATTGACATGTGTACTCACTAACAAAATAAGTAGAATATTTGGAAGATATATTTTTTCTGTGTTGAGAGTTTACAAGCAATGAGTTGCCACAATTCACTGACAGCATGCATCAATGAAGTGAAAAATGTTTATCATCCAGTTATATAAAAGAAAGAATGGTGAATAAAACAAAAAATTGTGGTAAACATTGACACATGCTTTCTACATGCTTCCCATCTAACGGACCCAAACAACGTGGACATTTCTAATGTTTTTCTTACTTCTGTGCAACTTCATGCCATTCAACTTCAGTATAACGTACAAAAAAATTAAAATGTATGATGTTTTTAGGCTAAACATATTTTGATAACATAATAATATAGTGTTTCGTATAATTCTATGATATCCAAATATCAATATAGTAAATTGAAAGAACAGTCGTGCCACTGAGAATTCAATAATGTTAAATAAAAATAAATCTTTCCATCCTCTACACAGGAAAACAAAATTCTGTAAGTTTACTGCAACACTTGGAAACTGGTTGCCAAAACATATTCGCAAAAAGTACTACACCAAGAATTTTGTAAGATTTAATTACGGTAAAAGAAAATTGTTGTTAAGGATAAAATTAATTCGAAACATTATATCGTTACGCAAATATGGGAATTTTTACACGCCGGCTATATAGCCAGCAATAGTTCAAGGAAACTCGGGTCTGCTGAAACTCCCATAAATGACGATTATCATGATACTGCACAGCTGTTAAGTGAATTTTTGTAACAACACAAATGCTTTATCATTGTTCACACATGTTAACCATCACCGGAAATTGACGAGTTATAATCTTGCGAACATACAAACGCATGCTATTTTTTAAGATAACGTCAGTACCAGGAATATAAATAATTTATTGTGCAAAAATCAATGATAATGATATTTTCTCCAGAGTTACGTTATAGTAGATACATTTCTCGGGTTAGTCCTTGGCGCCCTAGACAGTTACCGTTTCATCAGTAATTATAAAGCCACAGACTGTAGAGATGCAGACGGGAGCTGACCTTTACCGCCCTCTTTACACTTATACTGTCACGAACTAAGGAAGTGTCTTCAACATACCAAGGTTGGATTTTAATCGTGAGATAACATATTAGATTTCGCACGACTGCATAAGGTCATATTTTCTCGATGGTTTTAAAACACCATGCCAGACGAATTACGGTCGCGTAGCTTAAATAAACAATTAATCGTTTTGACGTTTAAAATTATGTAGATGATGTGCTTTGAAGAAGTGCAGCACAGTACAAGGTCCCTGAAAATTACGAAAGTTTTCCAGCATTTGTTAATTTTTGGCAGTACAGATGATATAATGAATCTTCATTTTTCCTGTAAAAAAAAACATTAACCTTACAAAATGTTTGAATGGTGATTGTATTCACAAACCAGACTCTTATTTCTTCGGGATTGTTTTTCATATCAGATGAGATCATGCAACAGCTGGTTTACTTTTTGTCTATACGTTAACTACGTGACAGGGCTTTCTGACGATTGGCTAGTTTCTTTGACACGCGAGAGCGACGACTATTGCCAGTGCTTGCACGAAGTTACCACCTGATAGTAGCATCGTGATACGACCGAGGGAAGTTTAAAAGCCGAACAAATTTCTCTAACGGAATGCTCAAGTCTATGGTCTCCTTAAGGAGCCTCCCAAGTAAATATGTTTAAACTCCTCAAGGTCACGTCCAGCCGTAAGAAAGCATTGTGACGGCGATGGAAAAAAAGCATGAACAAGCTTCGCATGTGTCATATTTCCTCAGAGTTTTCAGCGGCGACTATAGCGTTTCAATACAGCAATATGTTCTGAACAAACACAGCATTGCCGCTTTAGTTTAACACGTTCGGTCACGCATTAATTTGTGAGCCGCGGTGTTGCAAATCACGTAATATTTTGGTGTGCACTGTATTTGTGCCTAGTGTACATCTTGCAAGCAGTGAACAACGGGCTGCTTGCTCAAAGACATTACCATAAACGAGACGTGTGGTAACTTTCACAAATAAGATTAGTCGTCGGGCAGACTTACAAGGCATTGGATACCGATTCCTCGATATGTACTGCGCTGCTCATAAATATTCTTTACGTGCACCATGTACGTGATCGTAGACATGGTGATGACTGAACGGGGTTAAATAAACTGTTTTACAGAAGAATAAATATCGTATACAGAGGGCTATTTACAGCGATTTTTGTTGACTTTTACACTTTTCAATGACCACGTTTATGTTTCGATGACCAAATTAATAAATTGGCAAAATAATATCGACTTTCAATTCTGTCCTCATTAAACAATTTCATTTAAATGTAACACAGTTTTTTTAAAAATTGTAATATACACAGCTGCTCACAATGAGACCTATATAATGACTAGGGAGATCTCTTAAGAAGCGTCCTAGTGGACAAGTTCACTGGAAGAAAAGGGATGTTCGGTGACATTCGGTCACATTGTGTATTATCCATTCACGGTTTCTTCACCTTTTTTGACCTTTTAACCTTGTATTAATTTTTTTTTTGTTTTCTTGGCAAAGCTCGTTGTATTCTTTTCCAGCACGTAGGCTTATTTGTAATTTTTATTTTATAGCAAGGTTAGATAATGTTTTGTCACTGTTTCTGTAATTTTGTGTATTTATCTAGCAATATTCCAAGATTTTCATTTTTAAATTTATAAGTGACCAATTTCTCTGACATGGTTAAGCTTTTGTGTCAACCGATTAAAATGACTTTTTTTAAAAACGAATTGTGAATTTCGTAATAAAATATCCTGTATTTGATTTGTGAATTTCATATTTAAATTCTTTTCTGTCAATAAAATTTTATAAAGTATTTATGTTATTAATGTAAAATATCGCATTACGATACAGGATAGTATCACTGGTTTTGTGAAGCTACTTGATAACTGTGCTAGTGAATGGTAATTTTGGAACGCGCCCTACTTCCTTCTTCTTGCTTTCAACTCGTCATACCGTGACTGCATTTTTAATTAGCTACCGCTATTTTCCTACTTACGGTGTAATCATTTGAGTTTTACCGCTTTTGGTAACTGTTTCTTTTTCTGTTTGTTATTTGTCACCTCAATGATGTATAATCACAACCTTGCCTCTTTATTTTGTGCGTAAATTTTGTATCTACAGCGGATAGACCTTTCGGGTCGGAAAAATGCTGTAGTGAGGCCTTTTCTCTACCTTGTTGCCGAGGCGCGGCAGTTTTTCTTTGAAGTCGCCTTGCATCTTCTTCATGCCTGATGCCAGTTTTTAGGAGGATGTAACACCTAGCTTGCGTTGGCAAGGGAGATGTCCCGAACATGGGCCACATCTCAGGAAAGTCCAGCCACTTCTCTTTTTGGCATGTGCGTGAAACGCAGTAATAAAGTCACAGGCTTACTAAACTCTTTCAATTATGAAAAATAACTGAAATTTTATTCTATAACTTAAAACATTCTTGTAATTTTCTATTTTAAAATATTTTTGTGGGATCAAAACAGTTAACGTTAATTTATTTATATAATATATCTATACTAATATTACAAATGCGAAAGTGTGTTTGTTTGACTGTTTGTTTGTCCTTCTTTCACGTCGCAACGGAACAACGGATTGACTTGATTTTTTGCACAGAGATAGTTGGAGGGGCAGGAAGTGACATAGACTACTTTTTAACCTGAGAAAATATCTCATTCCCTAGGGGAAACTCTTATTGGAAAATTAAAAAGAACACAAACGGAATAACAATGCAACGTCAACAATGCAACGACGCAACCGAGCAACAGATCGACGTAATTTCTTGCACAGAAATAGTTGGAGGGCTGAAAGGTGATACTGGCTACTTTTTATGGCGAGAAAATATCTAAAAAAATTAACTGAATATGTAATTTCCTTTAATCATTCTATGTTAAAAGACATACCAATTGCAGGTTTAAAAATTGTCTATAGATGTCGATCAAACAGTTTCAATTGACTACATTTGCTTTTGGTTTCCTTTGATTCGCTTTTCGTTTTGGTTTTGTTGTTTAGGAATATTGAAATATTCTTCAATTTATTAGACTGTATTGACCTTTGGTACCGATTTGTTCTTTGAATTGGATTTGTTGGTTGGGTATTTGTGTGTGTTTACTTTTTAGACTTTTTTTTTGTTCTCTAGTTTTTCATAGTCTGTTAAATATATAATGCCTCGCAAACGAAAATCAAGTCTTTCAAGAGCATCGTCTTAAGCACAAGCTAAAAGAATTGCTCGATCGCAAGAGTCTTCAGAAGATGCCGAACTGAGAAGACAAGAGCAAGCACAGCGACAAGCTGCTTTGAGAGCCGCTGAATCGCCTGCTCAGAATCAGGAAAGTCTCGAAGAATAGGCCGCACGCCAGGAACATCTCAGGATTTTAGAGACTCCTGCTGATACTCAACTCCGTCGAGATGAACAAACAGAGCGTCAAGCCGCTTCGAGAGCCTTAGAAATACGTGAACAAACGCAGCTGCATTCAGATAAACAGGCTGAGCGTCAAGCCCTATTAAGAGCATCCGAAACGCCTGTTCAGAACCAACTACGATTGGAAGAACAAGCAGAACGACAGGCTGCTTTAAGGGCATCCGAAACACTTGAACAGTCACAGGGGAGAAGAATCGCAAACGCGTAACTCCAAGAGGAACGTCGACGAGCTTTTCAAAGAAACACTTGGTCTGCATTTAATGACGCGGCATTTCATTACGATCCCTTAATTGATTATAAGAATAACAAACTTATTGCTATAGGGCTCATGGACAAGTAGTGCCGGTTTTGTAGTGCTTTTAAATGGAAAGATGAGACCACAGGTATGTGCTGTTCTAGCGGGAAAGTCTCCCTTCCTTTACTTGGTGAGCCAGAAGAGGCTTTGAAAACTCTCTTTTTGTTTGATGTTGATGAATCACGGCGCTTTTTAAATAGGATCAGAAAGTATAACTTATGTTTTTTATTTTAGAGTTGAAAGAGAGAGAGAGAGAGAGAGAGAGAGAGAGAGAGAGAGAGAAAGAGAGAGAGACACTAATTCCCGGATTTTCGAAAACGTTTACTGTTCAAGGGAAAGTTTATCATAGAATAGGTGCGCTTTTTCCAGCTCTCATTGAACAGTATATATTCTTGCAGGCATATTTAATTTGTAAGGAAGAAATTGAAACAAATCGCTGCTGCCAATTTATTCAAGGAGTTGAAAGAGACACGGTGTTGAAAATTCAAAGAATGTTGCATTAACACAACATCTAGATAAACGCATTTAAAACCACTTTAGAGAGCCTGACTCAAGAGGATCAAAAAGGTTTCATGTGTGGATTTTTATTCGTATCATATGATGTTGCGAGAGAATGATTTCAACCTCTTCGCGCGGTGCAGACAACTTTTTCATCAATTTCTGGCCGACATGTATATCAAAGTAGAAAGCGAACGCGTCAACTACATCTCTTTAAATAAAAAAAAACTACGAGTACAGAATTACATACATCTGCAAGATGTTATTAATAGTGATGCTAACGTAAACCCCTGTGATTGAGGTAAAATGGTAATTCTTCCGTCTTCATTCGTCAACAGCCCCCGCTACCTGCACGAATACGCCCAGGATGCATTCGCCTATGTACGGAGTTACGGTAGACCCGTTCTTTTTGCCACTTTCACTTTTTCACTTGCAATCCCTCATGGAAGGAAATTACGGAGGAGCTAATGCCCGGACGAAAAGCTACTGACAGACACGATTTAGTTGCCAGAGTCTTTCGTTTAAAAGTACAAAATATAATGAATGTTATTACAAAAGGTAAAATATCTGGAGACGTACAGTGCTACATGTATTCCATTGAGTGGCAAAAACGTTGCTTGACACATCTGCACATCCTAATAAGTCTCAACGAGAAGCTGCGCCCCAACCAAATAGACGACTTAATAAGCGCTGAGATTCCGGATCCAGAACAAGATAAAGATTTGAACAACACCATAGTCCGAAACATGGTTCATGGTCCATGTGGCGTGCATAACCCAGCATCGCCTTGTATGAAAGGTGAGAAATGTACAAAAAAATATCCACGAACGCTACTAAAAGAAACAGTGCACAATGGCAAAGGCTATCCGTTATACAGACACAGAGCACCAGAAGATGGTGGTAGAAAAATTCACTGTCAAGGTTCTCAGCGGGGCGTTCGTAACATTAGACAATAGCTGGGTTGTGCCATATTCTCCTATTATGTGTAAAATATTTAATGCTCACATTAATGTAGAAGCTTGCAGCTCTGTCCGCGCTATTACATATATATATACAAGTATATCAATAAAGGAAATGATCAGGCGATATTCAATCTCAGAAATGATGGTGGGGTGCAGCCCGGTAATGAAGTCCAGACCTTTCAAGCAGGGAGTTATATCAGTAGCAACGATGCAGCGTGGCGGCTCCTTGGTTTCCCTTACATGAGAGACATCCAACTGTTGCTCATCTTGCCGTGCACTTGGAAAACGGGGAGCGCGTGTACTTTAATGAGAACAACTTCAATGAAAGGGTTTCATCACCGCCCAAGACCACACTAACAGCCTTTTTCCAGCGTTGTCAGACCTATTCTTTCGCAAAAACTTTGTTGTATACTGAAGTTCCCCATTACTACACTTGGAACACTTCAAGAAAGGAGGGAAACGCCACGTTCAAGGCACACCTATTGAAAATTAGCCAGGAGTAAAATCTTTAGATGCCCTCGGCCGTGTGTACTCCGTCCAAGTAACAAATTTCGAATCTTTCTGTTTGCATATGCTGCTGCACCACGTCCGAGGTTCGACAAGCCATAGTGGCCTTAAAGCTGTCAATGGCCAGGAATGCGCAACATATAGAGAGGCATGTGAAACTGTGCGTCTGTTAGAGAATGATAATCATTGGGACGAAACCATGGAGGAAGCCATGCAGGACCTGTCAGCCGCCAAAATCAGGGAACTATATGTGACCCGCATATCATCTTCCGGCTTCAGCAATCCCCAACAGTTGTGGGATAAGTACAAAGAGTACATGGCGGAAGACATTTTGCAACGGCTACATCAGACACGCGTGGACATAAAATCCAATGAATACGTTTATAACGAAGGCCTTGCAAAAATTGAAGATAAAATAATGGCAATTTCGGGGGAAAAGTTAAGCGATTTCGGAGTGATTAGCCCTCAACGATCAGACGCAGGTGACTTAAGTGACGAAATTGTTCAAGAGTTAAACTACGATGTCCTAGCGTTGCAGCAGCAAGTCACCGAAATGGTGCTCCAGTTATTACCGGAACAAAGACACGTGTTCGGCCAAGTGTTACGTCAAGTGGTGTCAGGGAATGGTGCACACTTCTTTCTAGATGCCCCTGGTGGAACGGGAAAAACATTTTTGTTAAATTTATATTCTGGCCCATATAAGAAAAGACAAAGAAATGGCTGTATCCGTGGCTTCCTCCGGCATAGCCACCACACTACTGAGCGGGGGCCGTACCGCGCATTCCGTGTTAAAGTTGCCACTGAATCTTGCTCAGGAAGTGTCACCCATCTGCAATTTTATTAATAATAGCGCTTGGGGTACAACGCTACGTCAATGTTAGTTGTTACTGTGGGACGAAAGCACAATGTCACACAAAAAAGCGATAGAGGCCCTAAATCAAACTCTAGAGGATATACGAAACAATACATACATTATGGGAAGAATGGTTGTATTACTGGCTGGTAACTTCCGCCGAACTCTATCAGTGATTCAGACGGGGAACACCTGCAAATGAAATCAAAGCCCGTCTCAAGACGTCAAGCTAATGGGCAAATGTCAAGAAATTCAGCTTGACGACAAATATGAGAGTTAACCTCTACAGTGACGTTGATACAGGATGTTGTGCTGATACACTATTGAAAATTGGAGATGAGCGGTTGGAAACAGATGCCGAGGGCATTGTGTTACTAATGGGGAATTTTAGTAATTTGGTGCAGAGTGATACGGAACTTATTGCAAGCGTTTACACAGTTCTAAAAATAAATATAAATGACGACCAGTGGCTATGTAAAAGAGCGATTCTAGAACCACATAATGACATCGTTAATAAAATTAATACTAACATTTTGAAAGCTGTACAAGGCGAAACAATGGAGTATTTGCCAGTAGACACAGTCATGGACACAGAACAGAGCACTTTACATCCTGTAGAGTTCCTGAATTCTCTAGAGTGGTCAGGTGTGCCCTTACATACGCTCCAATTAAAATTAGGCGTTCCGGTCATGCTTATGCGAAATTTAAATGCACCACGATTATGTAACGGGACGAGGCTTCGCGTTTGTTATGAGCCTTGGTGACTCATAACACTCTTAGTATAGTTTAAGGATAGGGAAAACAGGGTAAGCTCAGATATGTAAATGATTGTAGAGATCATTAATAAAGTCTTTACATGATATAAAGTTAGAAGAGTATACAATGATATCCAATTAAGGATTTAAGGCCAACGGAAGTGTTGAATTAAGTACTTAAGGAAAGGTATCAATTAAGATGGAGGATCACATAATGAGAAAGGAACTCACCATAGCCTCGCACCCAGAACCGCTGTCGGACGCTGCTGCCCCCAGGAACCGCTGGTATCACGTCTGAAGTTCGAAGGAGACGACGACCCCTCTCGGTCGTAGACGCCTATATCACACTTCTCGCCCCACCACGTGACTATTGACGTACTGTGATTTAATTGGTTCCCCTTGAGCGACGGCGGGGGGCTCCTCCGGGTTGACTGCTCTTCTTAGGTAAAATGCTCTTAGATCAGCACTAGCTCAGCGGATCCACTGTTGCTGAGCGTCGTGTGCTTTATTCTCCCCTGATTACTACAATCACTCTCAGTCTGCCGTTTTGATATTCCAGCACTTCTGTGGCGTCTTTGCACCATTGTTCTATCGTTGCTGAATTCGGTCTGGCCTGGTGTTAATGAACTTTGTGGCGTCTTTCTTGGGTAAATGCTTAGTTAGGCATTTCACACCGGGACCCAACCGTAACACGTCACACAACTTGGGCGGAACATAATTGGTTCCACTATTCTGACAGGAGTAGGAAAGAGCGAGAACGTAGTCATCCCCCGGATCCCTATAATCTCCACAGACCTCCCGTTACAATTCAAAATGTTGCAATTCCCTCTCAAGCGTAGTTTTGCTATTACAATAAACAAAGCGCAAGGGCAAACATTACAGGTAGCGGATGTGCACTTGAAAAAACCGTGCTTCTCTCATGGCCAGCTCTATGTCGCATGTTCGCGTGGGCCCAATGCCCAAAATCTCCACATTTAGCATCAGATGGAAAGACTTACAATATCGTGTACAGTAGCATCCTAAGATAGTGCTCTGTTCTGTTTTTATGACCAGTGTGTGTCTACTAACAAATACCGTTATTTCTCCTTATTAGTTGTTGCTATAACCACTCGAGCCAAGCTGCGGGTAAAGCTAGTAATTATTTAATATAAAAAAATAACTTATTACTTACTCGAAACCAAAGATCATATTTATTGTTGTTATACTTGGAAATGTTTATTGTTTGTTTTTTACTATTGTTAAATTGGGAACATAATAATTTGGTCACATGAATGTCAGATCTTATTTTATTTAACAATCGCCTTCCTCATTTTTTAAAAATCACATTGCTTATTGCTGCATGTAGCTAATAATAATAATTAGTATTATTACATATGTGTAAGGGTGCTGTAGTGGGAATTTTGGCTTGGTCTCTTTGCTTCTACTTTTCCATTGGGGCCACACCTACACAAATAGATCCTCGGAGCTTTCTATTTTTGGCATGCTTGTAGCATTTGTGTGGAGGTAGCCCAGCATGCTACAAAATCTTAGTGAAAATCTTATCCACGAACAACTGTTCAGGATAGAATACGAAACGATAGTATATTCCAGGTTTCTTTACACATTCTGAACCAAACCTTTGAAATATCACCCCATATAGGACGTGTTTGTTTGTTTCCTAAATATGTCATGTATTACACGTTCTTTTGCACTTTTCTTAACTTCTAAATGTTTTATTTGTTATTAAATTGTTCTTTTATTTGTTTTCCATACATAAATTATAATATTTTATATATTATTAATGTTATTTAAAACAATGAGAATATAGGTGTGTTCGTAATGCCTGGTAATATATAGTTATCACGCAAAATGTTATTACACTGAGTGCGCACGAAAGCGGCTCGCTGTCCCTTTGGTGTACTTTCATAGACTATGTTAAACTTTGTTTGCATGAGGCGGGGGAATTTCCTGGAAGTAGAAATTTATCAGGGCTTCAGAAAACTTGTAAGTAACCGTGAATGGACTATAGCCGCTAAGGAGTGGTGCAGTATTCCTCCATGGTCCTCCTGAGACGTCTTGAGGGTACAATGTGAAAGAATGTGGCCTGTCCGCGCTCTTTTCATCAACAGCGCTGCTGGCTGTGACCTTGCGAGATCGTTACGCCCATTAATAAAAGGAGGTCGGGATAATGGCGACCGTCGACAGCTGCTTCCGGTTAACGTGCCGGAGCTGTGGACGCAGAGGCCCAGCAGAAGCCGCATTCACTTTGAAAGTTTCACAGCTGTTTTAATAGCAATCACCTAAGATTTATTCAGGTCACCAACAAGACAGTAAATATTTCGTAACCAATTAAATAAATGCTCTGCTGAAGTACTGCGTGCCATAACGATAGAATTACATGAGAAAAAAAATATATATTCAAGCAGACGTAAATTTTGCTATATTGTCTAATTCTGCGTACGAATGAAACAACCCGCTACTATATATGAAAATTAATACGCGGTCCCGTTACGTGCATGCAGTCTAATAAAAATAATGCAAAATTTCAAACTAATTTTGTCGCTCTTAATACGGTTACTTTTCAACGAATTTATAAAAAGTGTTATCTGGATTAAGTAATTTTTTTTCCCAGAGAACAGTAACACACATATACTTTCTTATTTGCTTCCTGAAAACTGGAGATAACGTCTCTTCTCTTTCAAACCCCTTTAAAATGACGAAGGCCACTTCTTAATAAAATGAATATGTGGATTTAATTTTTTTTCGATGGGGATATTGATTACTGACACGTGTATTTTTGCACAAGAAATTGAAAGGGCCCTGTGCCCTAATTATCGTTTTCAGTGATCTCACGTTTTTTTTTTCAAAAACTTTATCAACACTTATTTGTTATATGTTAGCTATTTGTAATAATATGCAACAGTAATTTTAAAATTCATTAACTTACCTCAAGTTATTTTACAAACATGGAAACAATGGACAAAATTAGCAAATAATAATTCGTAATTTTCTAACACACGAATATCATGCAATGAAAAACTTGCCTTAGAAATGTTTCGTAACACGTGATTTAAATTTGTGGTGTAGTCAAACGTCCTTAGTTACTAATTTAAAACACTAAATTACAGTTGTCAATCTTCAAACCAGGTACTGCAATAAAATAAGATCAATTAGGCAAAGTTCTGCTGCACTTGCGGGAGCCAAAAATAAAACTGTAATTTGCTTGCAGCGACCATAAATATTAACCACTGGAAGGCATTAAAAGTAAAACAAATCTTCGTCGTTCAAGATGAGTCGACCTGCAGCGCTCCTTCCCTAGCTGGTTTTGGCAACCAATCACGGCTCTGCTTTGTTGTCTGGTTCGCATTGTCCGTGTTGCCACTTCGAGACTAGCAAATTTTACATCGCTGTGCTCTTAAAGATCTTGACGTATCTAATCAAAATTCTGTCATTTTCTGCAATGGGCTAATTTTTCTGAACAAACAGGCGAAGGCCTTACGTCTGTATAATTATCAGTCCTGGTTTTGCGATACAGAATAAAGCGCTGCTCACATAAAATCGCAACTAGTTTCCGTAAGAAACCCTTTTAGGCACGCACGGTTGACACCATACACCTGCCCTGCTCGTAAAGGCAGACGATACATGACAACGTTCCTGTTTTCTGCTGTCTTATCACACGAAGTGTCTGCTAACGCGTTATCATCGCATTGCAAATGACATTAAACACGGAGCCAAATTTTGCCGCTGCTTAATGACGTTAAGTAAATTCTTGAGATATCAGTAGTAGTTGCAGATGGGAAGTGGTTCACAAAGGTAGGTATATTACTCTGAAAGTGCTACAAGGGTGGATATAAAAAATAGGGGGCTGGATCGGCTTGAGACCCTCCGTTGGAGCTAGATTTTACACTTAATTTGTGGACACTCAGTTTAATAATATTTTGTATGATAACTATTTCTTACTGTGCACTACCAACACACATAATTTATCTCTGTTTCATTCTATTAATAAAAAAAAAAAATTGTAATTTGTAAAAATATATAAGTGAAAGTTAAACTGAACCGAAAATAAGATACGTTTATGTTAACTGAAGTATAAAACACTTGCGATGCATGACACATTTAGTAAACAATCAAACAACGTCATACAGGAGATGATTTTTCAAAGCTTTGTTTCGAGAAGTGTGAAGATACCGCGAATAGGCTATAGCTCTGGTGTTCTGGCTCGAGTTTCTCAAGCGCTTCTTCCGTTTCTCCGCGGCTGTCCGAGAAAGAAAAGAAGATTGTATGCCGTGTGCCGAGTGTGTAAAGCGCTGAGCAAGCACCAGCTTACCTTGCAGCACTTCACCACACGCCACTCGTTGATTTGTCATAAAGAATACACTAAATTATTTTATTACGATGCACCTCCAGGTTACGAAAGATGAAGTTTCACATAGTTTTAGTAGCACTAAAAGACCTATATTATTACTGTTACCGTTTCTATCCATGTGTTTTAAAACATTTACTTACCATCCATAAAGAGTCATGGGCTTTGTTATTTCTGATGCAATCGCAGATTTCTTTGGCTGTATGAAGATCTATGAAATGCATTTTGTGACTAACGGATACTGAAAAAACCGAAAACTATGGTAATAAGGTACATATTTCATATAATGGTCATGGGAATGCCATCTGGTAAAAAATTTTGTTTGTAATTTTTGAGAACGATTTGGTAATATACATAATTCGATATAATTCTCACGTTTCTCCGACTTATCACTTCACTTTTATCATTTTCTTAACTATTTTACATACTACAATTTAATTTGTAGCAAACAAAGTACGTTTTTAAGTTAGTCCGATATTCTAATAAGGTAACAATCTGCACCTATAGAACGGTATGTTACCAAAGATTGGCGTCATCTAAAGACGTTTATCTAAGAACGTTATTCTTTGTGAACAAATATATTGCGAGTGAATATTCAAATAAACACAACTATTTAATATCGATAATACTTTCTTTCCCACAGAGGCCTCGATAGTAATTTCATGCTTCGGGAAATTATACATTTTATGTTAAAAGAGATGCACGAGTATTTACCTCAAATAAGGATGGTAGAAACATCTGGAGTAGAACCACCATCCTTTGCTTCCCTGAGTGCTCGAACCCACGACCTCCAGAATGCGAGTCGGATACTCTAGCGCTCGGTGAACACAAGTGGAAAAACACTCCCGCTATCAAGTAGCCCTATTTCCTGCGGTTCAGATAGAGGGTACCCGTTATTTATTAGCACCAAGTTGATTACAAAGTGGCGTGAAGTTACCTACAGCCACGACTTCTCATCGCTTTTAGCTTCTGTGTGTCTCAGCCGTGTAACTTAACACCTAGGTGGCTTAACTAAAAAATCAACTATAGCCTATAGCAGGGAGTTCTACGATAATTCTAACGATTTAAGATGTAAATTAGGGTTTGAATTTGTCCGCATGGAAAGTAAAATAACTTTCCTAGTTCATTGTATCACTGAATCATTTCACTTAAATTCTACGTGGAACGGTTTCAGAAAGTTATGTCCTATTGGAAAGTTTACTGGAAACCATGTTACTCGCCAACGACTTAAACTTGTAGAACGTTAGTCCGTAAATCTTCCGTAATTTTTCCAGAAACTTGTGGGGTAGCAATAACAGTTTTAATATAACATTCATGAGATATAAATGAAACGCTGGGGTAGGTAACGAAAGTCACAGAATAATATAAGCATACTGGGAAAGGATTGAGGTAACACGAGAAGTGCAGGGTTCGAAAGACAAAAAATTTCAATAATTTTTAAACCTTCCACGTAAAAAAAAATGTGCAAGAAATAGTTAAGAAATCACGTGAGTTGAAGACGCCAGGGCGAATAGTTCGTGAAGTAGTCAGAAATCCTTGTCTTCAGCTGTGAGCTCACGTCTACGAGTGTCGCCCATAGACTAAATATGAGGTAGACCGATCTAGCTGGCTGCACACAACCAGTCTCCGTGTCCCAACATTGAAGTGATTTCTGTCAACACGACTAGGAAAAACGACGTGGATTGGATTTGAGGTAAGAACACGTACTTTGAGATGTATGTATACTTCCTTTAACCAATTTGTAGTGTAGTTTGATTAAATTCAAATTGATAAAAGTATTTAATTAAATAAATCTTATCTTTTGAAAACTAAGATATAAGCAAACGTGTTCATCACTATTGATCATATGACTTTGACAGTTGTGTTCCTTTGGGGTAGCTGAATTTTTTATACATGCCCAGAAGACGAATAACAGGTCTAACTCATCTTTAGCCTATGTTGTCGCCTACGGCGTAGGTTTCAGTGATATTTTAAAGTATATTTAGTTTTAACTAATATAGAAATTTCCTGATTAAATGTAGGGTGTTTTAAGAGGAACTAAATTTAAATTAATTTTCTGTGCACTTCAGGTTTAGACATTTGAACTGGTAAACGTATGATGACTTATTACCGGAAATGTTCGTTTTTTCAACGGGTAGGCGTGACGTTGAATGAGTTGTTACTGTAGTTTATGTGTTTTTTTGTAATTCATTTGCTTAATTATGGCAACGCTTTATGCAGAATGGCTAATCCACTAGGAGGATGTGGCGACACTTCACACTCCATACTAAATTTACACCCAATGAAAAAATTTTCGGGAAATGGATTGGGATGCAATAGTCGGTTCTTAACGGAGCTGGTGATGTACAGGATGTTCCTGACGTGCCACTGGCGTGCATTCGACCGCAATGGCTCAAAGAACCCACATGGGTGATTATATGCGACCCTGACATGTGATAAATATTTCATATAGAATACAGCGTAATGCGGTCGCCTAGTGAGAGACACGTTTGTGTGAGGCAAAATTCGATCAAGCGCTATGGACGAGGCAGCTGACGGACCTCTGTAAAGCGGTGTTGCCTCCACGTGCAAGCTACAGAATTAGCGCGCAGTGGTTTAGTCATAATGGTACAACTTCGAAAATTTCAGGGGTGACACTATAATTTTATTGGACGTGACTCTGTTGCAAAGTCCAATGCCTGCATCTATCGTAGATTCACATGTATGCGGTTCGTATGGTTTGAGATTCAGCAATCTGAAAAAGGCCGTTTTTAGATATGTCGGAGGACGCAAAAATAATGTTTCCAATGTGCATGGAAGTACGATTCCGTCATCGTTTGGAATGTGCTTTATTTTTGCAGGTAAATATTCTGGGCGGACGTCTAATAGTTTGGTCAATAAACTTTTTTTTTTTCAAGCACGCTGCAATGTATTTTAAGCACCAAGTAGGCGACAAGTTTAACAACTTCTGTTACAGTTTACAAAGTTCACCAATCAGTATTTTACAGTGTACGTCGGTGATGAGGCATGGGTCGTTTTGAATGTAGGTAATAAGGCTAGAGACATTCGGATGTAGGTAATATGCCTATAGACATTCGGATGTAGGTAATATGGCTAGAGACATTCGGAAACCGTGGGGATTTTTTGAGACAACACATGGGCAATAATCAAGCTTATTGTTTATTCTTCTATGATTGGAAGATCAAGATTTGACTTGACTAAGTTCTTTGTAGACGAATCAAACTTTCTGCTTTAGAGTACATAAATTCTTACTAACGCAGTGAAACGGAACAGTAGATCCATACAACATGGTAGCCAATAGCGAAAGAAAATGCCGGACATGTTGGCAGTATGTTGAATCCTAGCAAACAGTCAACATTTCCCGAAATAAATAATCGTCTTTCAATATTTATAATCCTTTCGTGGTTACATCACACTTTTTTGAAGCCCTGATAATGCTATACTTTCAGGCTATTCCCCCGCTTCATGCAAACAATACTTAACTGAGTGTATAAAATTACACCAAAGGGACAAAGCACCGCATTTGTGTGCACTCAGTTTAGTAATATTTTGCATTATAACTATTTCTTACTATTTTTATAAGCACTGCCAGATTGCCATTTTTCTCTGCTTTAATTCGTATTAATTACAAAATAAGTTATAACATTTATAGATAAAGTATAAGTAAAAGTTCAATTTGAACAAATTTAAGATAGTTCTATATTGACAAACGGATAAAACGCTTTTCATAAATAACGTATGCAGGAAACAACAAAACACATCAAGTGTGAAGATACTGCGAATTGACTATATGGAATGATTCTGAAATCATGGGACAAACATTGCTCACTAAAACAAACAATTATTGTATAGGAATATATGGGCGGTAGTGACGCGTTGAGGCACAAACACAAAAACATAACACATTAACGGAAACATAAAATGTTCATTAGCAGCATACTTAACGAGTGATTCCGTACAGAAAATGTTAAAACAGTTGCTGGAAATGCATCCATCAACAGTCACGCATGCTTGGCGACCTCTATATATGGCGTGATTGGCTGACAATGGTGGCGTGCGTGAAATACCCGGCGTATTTGAATCTGTTCGCCAATCACTTCACCGACGCTACCAAGCTTACATTACTGTCGGTGGTAGCAATTTTGAGCAATTATTATAAACATTGCTTTAAAAAGACATTTAGAGGTGACGTAAATAAACAATGTGTTGCATTTAATGTGTTATTTTTGTGTTTATGCCTCAACGCGTCACTCCCGCCCATATATTCCTATACAATAATTGTTTGATTTAGTGAGCTCTACCATCCCTCAATGTTTCTCCCATGATTTTAGAATCAACCCTGTATATTGTTGCCAGACGGAATTTTGAGTTCAAGGAAGGAAATAGGCTACCACGAATGTGTTACGGTGCGCAGTTGAACTAAACTGAGAGATTTTGGTGATTTTCATTGTTGTGAAAATGTAATACATAACTGCATTTTATTATTTTTTTCATGAACGTAATCTTAAAAGGCACAAAAACACATCCGAGATTCGAACCCATAACTTCGTCGTCTGGCCATAGTCTTGGCTACGGAGGTCGCCTTCGAATTTTTATGTAGCAAAAATAAGTTGAAACTCTCTAGAAAACTGTGTCTGAGTCTTGCAGCCGACACCACCAAGCTGCTTCAAATAAAAGCATACTTCAAAATTATAACGTTGTTTAGATATCTGAAATCATAATCACATTCTGAACAATAGTTTGCACCCAGTGGAATATAATGCTCTATCGCACATATCCAGCGGAATGCGATAATTACTAACGCAAAAGAGGTACATATACAATAGATACTTTTCACACTGTACTTATTTATTGGCATTGAAAGCAAACTAGAATTGCGTCAGTTTCTTATTTCTGCCGGTCTCTACTTTAACATTTACCTCTGTCATATTGTTTCACGTGACATCTGGCACGCTTACCACATTGAATAAAGTTTATTACTGGCCCAGTTAATAGTTTCCCAATAAATATCCTTTAGTACGTTACAGGAAATGCAATATAGTCTGCTAATTACGTTATTATAAATGTATAATTTTCATTCATGATAATTGATGTTGATGTGCTTTGAAGTTCTTTTAAGATCCTGACAAGCAATTACGGAACAATGAAATAACATTCATGCCGGGTTTGTCTTCAGTGGGGGAGAAAGTTTTCGTCCTGGCGCAGACCGAGTTACACCCGGGCTTAGTATTCTAGGCTTTAAGTTCCACGTGTACCAAATCAGAAATCTCTTTGACGTTTGCTGCATTTCAGACAGCACAGGCTTGTTTTGTTATCACAGCCAATGAGGTTTGTGTTCACGTACATTCGTGCGAACCACTAAAAACATAGAGCAGCAGCACGTTTGCGAATCAGTTGCATAAGGGAAAATCATTGAGCGTTGTACACCGCAGTGTACAGTACCAGCCTAACCTTTCTGTACACAGTGCACACATTTGTGTACAGCGGGTGTGAATAGGTCGAAGGAACAACCATGACAAGAGAAATTGCCCAAGAGCAACATTTCGGGAAGATGCCTGAGCAAAGGCACCCAGATAGAACATATCTAATAATGTTGGCATGAAACCTGAACATTTTCGTAGGTACACAATAATTTCCTGAATGAATTACGCGTATTGAATGAGTAAACTGTAGTATATTTTATGGCCCTTCTTTAGATTGGCATGTGAGATGGTAAAATGGTTCTTGCATATTTTTTCCTCGAGTAAACCAAGTGAACGATACTGTTATTTTAATTCGTCACTGTGTTGGGCTCTTCAGTGGTTCACACGATAATTCGGATTGACTAGTACGAGAAATGCGGAACGAAGTTTTTGGCAACTCTTTCCCTCCGACTTGCTGACGGCTGGTTAGACGTCCACTAAATAGGCACTGTGACGCATGAGAAATATTCCGTTCCCCTCTGCTTGCCACATCAGGGGATTTCATGAGTAATCGCATTTCTGGAAAATTTAGCACATCATCTGTTCGAGTTGTGGATGCTGACACTCTTTGTGCGATGACATCACACACACAAGAGCAGAGCGCTATTTTCGGGTGGAATTTACAGGCAACGGATTCTCTCATTAGTAAATTCTTTGCATATATGAGCTCATTGCAAATCGAGCTCTAGGTAGAGACTACTGTTTCTAAAATTATAAATAATCTAGAAGTACAGAAATAGTCATATATGACAACGTAAACGTTCTTTTTGCCTGCGTATTTTGGAAAATGCTGTCATGGTTTGTAGGTTTCTCACTGAGAATTTTCGAAATTTCTGAATTGTTTCTTATTTCAGCCAATTGCATATCCTTTCAACAAATATAGAAGATTAAAATTAAAGTTTGCTGTGAACATAACTATCTATGTACGCACACACACATACCAACACAAACGCATTATATGTATAATGCGCGTGTGTTGGTATGTGTGTATTAAAAAATATAATCGATCTCATTCGCCAGAATTAAAAAATAATTGTTTTTGTAAAATGTTAAGATACACACATGCATTCCTCGATGATTTGCTATCGTTACAGAAAAGTACTAATTTGGTTATTTACGGTGGAATATATAAGGTTATAGGTAGATATTAATTTCAAAGGTTCGTTTTTAGAAGTCTTCGATCAACTGCAAACAAAGTATACAAAATATAACTTGTTTGTTATTTGAGACAATATTGTAGCAATTAAAACATGCGGTGCTGTGTTACAAGGACAAAACAGCACAACGTAACTACCAGGGAAAATCAGAAAAAAAGGGTCAAAGAAAGAGAGAAAATGAAAAAAAGTACTTCTCGGGGAAGTGAAACAAAGTAAATTATTTTCTCAGGTATACATCCTGCCTCTATATCAAGGAATCTGTAATTAACTGGCGGAACTAGGTAATAGCTTTGGGGGTGATATGATACCGGAAAATGTGGGGGGTATGGAACATTTACGGGGTCCTTCTTCCCTTAAGAACATTTTTAAAACTTAACTTACAATTGATACATTTAAAGCCATTTTATGATGGAATAAGTATCGCCTATTGAGGGAAATGCTTCCATAAAAGACAATGCAATATTTTCCTTCCAAATATAAGCAGTGAGTACCGCTGAATATGCCCACAGACCCTNTGATCACCTCCCTTCCATAGCTACGCCTCTGCTGTTAATTGCAAATAATAGCGCGGGACATGAATTCAAACCACCATTACTCATGTATGTACTTGTGTAGATCAGAAATAATTAATTTTTAAAACGTGTCCTTAATGCCAGCTTCATTCTCAATTACATGTGCTCCCCCATTCCCCTTGTATTAGTTTCTAGGCTTCAACTTCTGTGCGACTCGTTTCTGTACGTCAGAAACTGACATAATAGATTCCGATCTGAATATTTCCTGGTAATATGCGCACATACGCAAAGAATGAATTATATTTTAAAGTTTACACAAACACTATGTTTTTACTGATTCCAGGCTTAAAAAATTTTAAACATATAAAATGCATTTTTTTATAAATTATCATTCAATGTCATTTAATACTTAAACCTTAATTATTATTCAATAGGGCTAGTAAAAATTGTTGTAGAAAATAGTTACTTACGATAAATAAATAGGTTTGCATCATTAATTTTTATCTAATGGGAGTCCCTTGTTTACTGAATATCCAGTATAGGTACTACATGTGGTTAAAATATCAGTATCATGGCAAATCCATAACAACACATATATACTAACAAACGAATACTTAAAACTGTTTAAAAGCAAAAGGTTTTTATTTTTTTTATGTTTTGAGGATATTTTACAGTGACCTGGCATTATATCGAAAATAGATCAATAAAAATACTAACTAATTTATAAAATAAGGCTTACAATGTCTTTCACGTAAGTATGAGCATTTTCACTAAAAATCTCGATTTGTAAAAATTTTCTAAACTTGTTCTAACACAAAGTTTGGTTTCAGATAGTGTGTACTGAAGTCGCAGGAATGGTATAAGTTGCAATTTATTTGAAACCTGGCACTTGGTTCACATACAGTAAAAGTATTTTGACTTATATTTACGCTTAAATTAATAAAAACGTAATTTTTAAAAAATATTTGGTATTTATATTGGGTAATCGTCGATATGCCACAAAACTATAAAATATCTTCAAAATGTACAAATAAATTTGGCTCTTAAAGGGCTTTAAGTGTTAATT